>CM053774.1:2813094-2824306 GCA_028658325.1 Potorous gilbertii
CCTACATTGAATTGCCTGCCTTCCCAAAGGGAATGGGTGGGGAGGGAGGGATGGGGAGAAACTGGAACTTAAAGTTTTAGGACCAATTGTTGAGTATTGTTCTTGCTACTAGGAAATAAGAAATACAAATAATGGGGAATAGAAAGTTATCTGGCCCTACAGGACAAAAGAGATGATGGGGTAAGAGAAGGGAGGGATGATAGAAGAGAGGGCAGATTGGTGATATGGGTAATTAGAATGTCCAGTGTATTGGGGAGGGGGGGAGGGGATAAATGGAGAGAAAATTTTGGAACCCAAAATCTTGTGAAAATGAATGTAAAAAGTTAAATAAATTTATTTTAAAAAAATTAAAAAAATAAATAAATAAAGATAAGCTTCTTTGAGTTACTGCTATCATCTTTTTTTTTTTTATATTCTTTATTTATAATGCCTGTGGGTGGAAGGACCTTCGTGGTTGCCGGAGATTCAGGTCCCTGCCGCCTGCTGGGCTATGCTCACTCCTCTCAGTGCCCTGCGGCCGGGGCGGGGGAGGGGAGCGCTCCGCAGGACAGGACTGGGCTCCCGTCTGGGGTACCTTTGCGGTCGGTTTTTCAGGGCTCTCTGCAACGGAAATATCCTTCACTGTGTTGCTGCGCGGCTTCCACTGTTCCAGAATTTGTCAGGAGTTCTTTTTACAGGAAATCTATGGGCTGTGAGTTCGGACCTAGCATAGGTGAGCCTTTCTACTCCGCCATCTTGGCTCCGCGCCCCTTACAGCTATCATCTTTCCCCATGAGAATGTAAGTGATTTAAACTTATTGAATCCACTGTGATTTCTCTTATCGGTTTACTTTTTATGATTCTCTTGATTCTTGTATTTGAAAATCAGATTTTCTTTTCAACTTTGGTCTTTTCTTCAGAAATGCTTGAAAGTCCTCTGTTACATTAATTATCCATTTCTTCTTCTTGATGAATTATATTCAGTGTTGCAGGAAAGGTGATAGTTTGTTCTAATTTTATCTTCTTTGTTCCCAATAATATCAAAGTCCAGGCACTCCAGACTTTTAATGTAGACGTTGCTAACTCTTATATTTCCCTGACAATAGCTCCATGATATTTGAACTGGTCCTATCTAGCCTTTCAAAACATTTTCTCCTTGGCCTTTATCTCTTGATTTTGGCTATAATATTGTTGGAAGTTATTATTTTGGGATTTCTTTCAGGAGTTGATAAGATAATTTTTCAATGTCTATTTTTTTAGTCTCTGATCCTGGAATGTCAGGGATACTTTTCCTTGATAATTTCTTGAAATATTGTATTTAGGCTATTTTTTATCCTGATTTTCCGGTAATCCAATAATTCTTAAATTACATCTCAATATATTGTCTAGGAGAATTGTGTTCTTAATGAGATATTTCATGTCTTTTTAATTCTTTTGAATTTGTTTTATTGTTTCTTGATGTCGTTTATAGTCATTAACTCTCATTTGTTCAATTTTAATTTTTAAGGAATTGTTTTCTTCATCAAGTTTTTATACCCCCTTTTATGTTTGAACAATTAAACTTTTAAAAATGTAATTTTCTTCGAATGTTTTTTTTCTTTACATCTTTTGCCACGTGGTCAATTATATTTTTCAAGGAGTACTTCTGTTCAATGGACTTTTGTTATTCTCTCTACCACTTAGACTTAGTCTGGTTTTTTTGAGGAGTTTTATTCTTGAGTAATTTTTTTTGCCTCTTTTATCAAGTTGTAGATTCTTTTTTCTTTCCATGAAGACCATTTCCATTAATCATGATCTATATCTTGCCACTGACCCAGATGACTCTGGAAGAGAAAGTAAGATGGTGACTTTGCACAGCCCTCCCATATTAAAATTCTATTCACTTGCAAGAAAGGTGTCACTTTCCTGATCTCATGGTCTTCTTCAACAACAAAGTACAAACAACAACATACTTTTTCATAATTTTGTTTCATAACTCTAATTGCTTTTAACAATTTTTACTCTGACTTACTTTATTTTAAAAATTCTTTGAGTGTGTGTGCTCTAGAAGGAATTATTTTGGAGCTTGAGACTAACTCACATTTTTATTTGAGGTTTTGATTATAAAACTTCTGACTCACTTTCTTCTGAGATTTTCTTTTGACTGTATTTGTCACAATAACTTTCTTTGTTGTTATTTTCGTTTGCTTGTTTGTTTGTTCATATTCTACAGCTACTTCTTGATTTTTAACTTTATGTTAAAGTTGAATTCCGCTCCCAAGGCTGAGGGAGGTTCGGCTTTTAGATTTTTAGTGCTGCTATTTTCAAACCCAGTTTGGGATATTGGTGGTGTAGATTTTTGTTTCTTTCATAATAGTAGGGTCTAAGGAGAAATGTGGTTACTACTCTTCTCAGCAGCGTTTTGTTTTGTGAGTGACCCAAAATGACTTTTTACCAGTCTGTAACTTTTATCATTGTCCTCACTCCTCTGAAGTTAAATTCATGAACCTATTAGATCTGATTATAATTTGCAGGAATGTGACCAGCAGTAGATTTTGTTCTACTTTCTCACCAGTGAGCAAGAGGAGAGAGGGAGAGACTTTTCATGTCAACTTTATAAATTGTTTTATACTATAAAATTATTTCACCTCATCTTTATTTTGATTCACTCCAAAATTCATTTTGAATCACTATGTAAAAGATGTTTGGGGGGAATTTGGAAAGATCAGGTGAGACCCTGATTTTACTCTGATATCTTGTCTCTGCCATTTAATTGATACTGATTAAGACCATCTCTTCATATGAGTATAAATAGTTTTAATTTTTTCAACTGAAAAATGCCTCTTCATATCCTTTTATCATTTATAAATTGAGGAATGGCCTGTATTCTGATAAATATGACTCGATTCTCTATATATTTGAAAAAAAGACACTTTTTTCAGAGAAACTTGCTGTCTTCCCTCCTCCCTCCTTTTAATGTTGGTCACCTTCATTTCATGTTTGTGAAACCTTTTTTTTAGTTAATATACTCATAATTATCTATTTTACAGTCCATCATATTTTCTATCTCTTGTTCGATCATAAACTCTTCATTATCCATATGAATGACAGGTAAACTACTTCATACTCCTCTAATCTGCTTAGTTTATTATACTTCATGTCTAGTCATGTACTCATTTTGATCTTACTTTGGCATATATTGTGAGATATTGGTCTATATCTACTTTCTGTCAAACTACTTTCTAATATTCACAGCATATTTTTGTCAAATAGTTCTTGTCCTTAAAACTGGAATATTTCTGCTTATAACACACTAGATGACTATGGTCATCTGCTATTGTGTATTGTTTACTTAATCTAATTCTTTTTTTCTGCCACTTTATTTCTTTGCAAGAATCAGGTTGTTACTATGATTATAAATTTGTGATACAATTTAAAGTCTGGTCCATCTATGTGACCTTCTTTCAATTTATTTATTTGTTTTTTATTCACTTGATATTCTTGGCCTTTTATTCCTAGAGATGAATTTATATTTTCACTTGGTCTATAAAACAAAATTTTGGAAGTGTGATTGGTATGGCAGTGAATAAGTAAATTAATTTAGTTAGAACTGTCATTTTTTTCATATTGGCTTAGCCTATCAATGAGAAGCTAGTATTTTTTTTCAGGTCTTTAGATCTGATTTTATTTGCATAAAATATCTTGCAATTGTACTCATATTGTTCAAGGGTTTGTCCTGACAAATCAAAACCAGAATATTTTATATTAATGGAATTACTCATTCCATTTTTTTCTGGTGGATTTATTGGCTATAATATGTAGAAATGTTATTGCATTATGTGGGCTTATTCTACTATCTGCCACTTTACTAACATTATTTCAATTAGGCTTTGAGTTTAGAATTTTCTATGCTTACTCTCATATCATCTATAAGGAGTGATTTTTTTTTCCCATAATATTTCTTCTAATTACTTCAACTTATTTTTCTTCCCTTATTACTATAGCAAGCATTTCAGATACAACATTGAATGATATTGGTATTAATAAGCCTATTTGCTTCATCCCTGGTCTTAATGAGTTCTAGATTAATATCATTACAGATAACGATTACAGATTATATTAGATTGATGCTAATTATTTTAAGGTAAACTTCATTTATTTCTATGCTTTCTAATATTTTTAAAAAAGAATGAGCCCAATCCTCTCATCGATTGAGATAATCTTATGACATTTGCTGTTTTTGTTATTGACGTGGCCACTTATGTTAAGTTTTATTAATATTAAGCCAGTCCTCAATTCCTGGTATAAATTCTTCTTGATGATCATTTATAAACTTTACAACATATTGCTGAAATCTCCTTACTAGTATTTTATTTAATTTTTTTTTGCATTGTTATTCATTAGGGAAATTTGTCGGCAGTTTCTCTTTCTGTTTGTTCTTTACCTGTTTTAGGTTTTGGCCCCATATTTGTGTTGTAAGAAGAATTTAATGAGACTTCTTTGTGTATTCTTCCAAATAGTTTATTTAGTATTGGAATCAATTATTCTTTAAGTGTTTGGTAGAATTTTCTTATGAATCTGTCTGGTCTTGTGGATTTTTTTGATAAGGAACTCATAAAAGGCTTATTCAATTTCCTTTTCTCTGAATTATATAAGTATTCTGTTATATAAATATTCTCCCCATGAGAAGCATTTACATTTTTGTAAATATTCATCCAAATCACATAGATTTTCAGATTTATTGACTTAAAATTGGACAAAGCAATTCCTAATAATTGCTTTAATTTCTTCTTATTTAATGGTAATCTGTTTTTCCTTTTGAAATAAAATTAATAAATACTCTATTCTAATATATTTGTTTTCAAAACTAACTCCTATTTTCTTTTATTAGTGCAATGGTTTTCTTATCTTCAGTATTATTAATCTTGCTTCTGATATTCAGTATTTGCAAACTGGTGTTTAATTGGGGATTTTTAAGTTGTCCTTCTTTCTAGATTTCTAAAATTGCATCCCCAATTCATTAATTTGTTCTTTCTCTATTTCATTGATGCAAGCAATTGGAGACATAAATTTTCCCCTGAGCATGGTTTTGGCTGTATCCCAAAAATACTGATACGTTGAATTATTTTTGTAATTCTTTTACATGAAATTATTTATCGTTTCTATGAATAGTTCTTGATAGGCATCCCTTGTTCAGCCATTCCTCAATTGAAATAGTTCTTTAATGAACATTATTTACAATTAGATTAGTTAGTTTAGAATTAATTTTTGATGCATATTTCCACTGCCTTTTATTTATAATTTGATCAGAAAAGAATGTGCTTGGCATTTCTATTTTCCTTCCTTTGCTTGGAAGACTTTATGGCCAAATACATGGTCATTTTTTGTGGAGGTTCTTTGTATCTTTGAGGAAAGAAAGGTATATTCCTTTCAATTCCCACTCAAATTTCTCCAGAGATCTATCACATCTAACTTTTCTTAAAAAGTTAACTTATTTTCTGTTGATTTGATGATTTACATTATCTAGTTCTGAGAGGGGAAGTTTGAGGTCCCTTGTTAGTATAGTTTTACTGTCTATTTTCTCTAGTAATAAATTTAGCTTCTACTTTAAAATTTTAGATAGCGTAATATTTGGTGCATATACATATGCTGTTGTTATTGCTTCATGGTCATGCTATCTTTCAGCAACATAGAGTCTCACTCTTTGTCTCTTTGAATTAGATTTTGCTTTTTTTTTTGACTGAGATCATGATTGCTATCTCTTTCCTTATGTCACCTGAAGCATAATAGATTCTCACTCAGTCTCTTACCTGTACTTTCTCTCTATTCCAAGTGTGTTTCTTGTAAACAGTATATTGCAGGGTTCTATTTGGTTTTCCCCCCTGCAATCAGGTTTAATTTTATTAGTAAATTCATCTCATTCACATTCACAATCTTATTATTAATATATTTCCTTTCATCCCACTTTTCCCCTAATTTATCCTTCTCCTTTTCTCTCTCCTTTCACCATCTTTCCTCCTCAAACATGTTGTGTGTCTGATCACTGCCACCTCCAATCTCTCCTATTTACTGCAAGTCCTCTCCCTTCTTTTATGTCCCTCTCCTCCTACATCTCTGTGGGATAAGATAGATTTCTGTGCTCCCTTAAATATGTGTGTTATTCTTTCTTTCCTTAAATTTTTTACTATTACTTATTTTTAACACAGTTTAAAACAGACAAAACAATGCCAATTTTTGGTGAGGTGATACTTTTTTTTAAAGTATTTACAATATGAACAACAAAAGAAATTTTTTTTAAACATTAACCAACTGAGACACAGATAACATTTATGTTGCTAACTTCACAAGCTTTTGACCTAATTGTCTCCATAGTATTACTAAGAGTTAAAGGACCTTACCTTATTGTTGTTGGTCTAAAGTCCTATGCCTAATAGCTTAATTTTATACAACCTTGGATGTCCCCTTGCCCATAATCTATAATTGAATAGATCTGGTATTAAGCTTACAAACCTTTTAACTACAGGAAATTGCCACCAATCGTAAGGATATTGCAGGGATACAATATCTCCCCAACTTCATATAAATTCCAGGCAGGATTAGATTTTCCACTTGCATTGTCAGGCTTAAAGTCTGCCAGGTGTCAGAGGGGAAATTGAGTAAGGAGAATCCCACCTCAGCCCATGATAAACCGCTGCTCTCCCACACTTCCCTCGAGACCACCTATGCAGTTAATACCAGCATCTTATCACCTTACTCGCATCATGTATTGGAGACTCAGATCTCCTTTCGTGTTTTCCACGCTTGGAGTTAGACTCAAAAGGACAGTCACTTAATAGTCCCATAGTTTCTAAAAATGGCAAGTTCCAATAATCAGGTTTCAAATATGATTATAGTTTCACTTTGCCTAAGGAACATCTTTTGAGGCAAATCTAAAGTGTCTTCTATGCCTTTCTAAACATGTTCTAGTTCCTGAGTAAATGGTGGTCATAAAATCAAATTCACCATTAAAACCTTAACTTTTCCATCAATGCCAAATTTTATCCAAGGTTACCTTCCTCTAGGAAATTTAGACTGAAATTCTTTTCTCCAAACTAAAGATGTCATTGATTTGTTCTCAGTAATTAATTGTCTATTGCTTTAATACTAATTGCTTTTACCTCACTTTGTAACATGTCCAAATTTTTTCCCATCACTCCCCTCCCCTTGCTTCCTAATACCTTGCATTTTGATTACTCCTTCCCTCAATGTACCCTCCCCTCCATCACACCCCACCCCTCTCCTATTCTCATCTTCTCTGTTTCCTTGCAAGGCAAGATAAATTTCCATATCCCTATCCCTGTAGTTCTTATTTCCTGATTATATGCAATAAAATTTCTCACCATTCATTTTTACTACTTGAAATTCCAACTTCTCTCCTTCCCCCCTTCCCTTCCCAGCCCTACTGAGAAGGCAAGCAATTCAATACAGACTAAATATGTGTTGTTTTGCAAAAGACTTCCATAGTATTCACGTTGTGTAACAATAATTATGTTGTCCTCTGATCTACCATATCCCACAATTTTTCCCCCTACAATTGACCTCGTCCCTTCTTGAAAGTGTTTATTTCTAGTGACTCCCTTCTCTCATTTGTCCTCCCTTCTAACATTTCCCTTGCTCCACTTGTTGCCTCCTCTCCTACTTTCATGTAGTGTATATAAATTTTCATATCAAATTTAGTGAGCCTGTTATTCCCTCCTTCAGCCACATGTGGGGATAGTAGCTTTATTTTTCCCCGCTCTCCCCTTCTCCCTTATATCTTCCATTGAATAAGATTTTTCTTATTTCTTTCATGAGTTATAGCCTGCCCCATTCCAAAACTCCCTTTCTTTTTCTGGGATTTTCCTCCTTCACCCCTTAAATTTTATTTTATTTCATTTCCTGTGTGTGTGTGGATATCATCTCTTCTAATATAACACACCCTGTACTTTTTGTCTATCTATGTGTATGTGTATGTGTGTGTGTGTGTGTATGTACAATCTCTCCAACTACCTAAATATTGAGAAAAGTTTCAAGAGTTAAAAATATTTTCTTTCCATGTAGTAATGTAAACAGATCAGCTTTAGAGAGTCTTTAATGATTTTTATTTTCTGTTTACCTCTTCATACTTCTCTTGATTCTTGTCTTGGGAAGTCAAATTTTTAAACACAGAGCCGGTCTTTTCCTCAACATGAAATCTTGAAATTTGACTATATCACTGAATGACCATTTTTTTCCTTTGAAGTATTATATTCACATTTGCTGGGTAGGTGATTCTTGGCTTCAGTCTCAGTTCCTTTGACTTCTGAAATATCCCACTCCAAACCCTACAATCTCTTACTGCTGAAGCTGCCAGATCCTGTGTTATCTCATTGTATTTCCACATTACTCAGATTGTTTCTTTCTAGTTGCTTGCAGTATTTTCTCCTTGATCTGGGAACTCTGAAATTTGGCCACCATATTCCTCAGAATTTCTCTGTTCGGGTTTATTTCAGGGGCTGAATGATGAATTCTTTCAATATCCATTTTACCCTCTGATTCTATAAAATCAGGGCATTTTTCCTTGATAATTTCATGGAAGATAATATGTAGGCTCTTTTTTTGATCATGGCTTTCAGGTAGTCCAATAATTTTTAAATTATTTCTCCTGGATCTATTTTCCAGGTCAGTTGTTTTTCCAATGAGATGATTCATCTTATCTTCTATTTTTTTCAAATTTTTGGTTTTATTAACTAGTTTCTTGGTTTAACTCATAGTTATTTGTTTCCCTGAACTCAATTCTCTCTTTCAACAAATTATTTTGTTCAGTGAGCTTTTGAACCTTCTCCTCCATTTGGCTAATTCTGCTGTTTGAAACCTCCTTCTCCTCATTGATTTTTTGAACCTCTTTTTCCAACTGAGCTAGCTTCTTTTTAAAGCTGTTATTTTACTCAGTGTTTTTTTTTTTTTTGGTTCTCCTTTAGTAAGTTGCTAACTTGTTTTTAAGGTCTCTATTGCTTTAGCCGATTTTAAGTTCCCTTTGGGGATAAAGGTCTTGACGTCCTTTGACAGTATGCTTTGTTCTTCCTCATCTGAGAGGATGGGGGAGACACCTGTTCCCCAAGAAAGTGTCCTTCTATGGTCTTATTTTTTCCCTTTTTTGGGCATTTTCCCAACCAGTTACTTGACTTCTGAGTTTCCTCCCCACAACCACCTTCCTTCCAGTTCAGACCGGCCACTGCTTGGAGACTGATTCAAACGTGCTGCTCGCAAGCTTTAGGGGTTTTCAGAGGGGGCAGAGCTGCTATTCCGTGTGAGATTAAATTCAGCTGCTCAGGTAGGGGCACAGCCACCACACAGGGCTCAGTTTCCTCAGGAGGTTTATGAGGATACCTTCCACAATGGATGTGGGCAACTGCCTGCTTTGAGAGCACCTGTACACTGCTGCCTCTGCTACTGCCTCTGCTGCTGCCTCCTGAGGGGGCCTGACTTATGGGGATACCCCACTCCCCTCGCAGGCACCTGAAAAGACCCTCTCACTGACCTTTCATGTCTGTGGGTTGAGTGACCAGCGCTGTTGCTGGAGATTCTGTCCCTGAAGACTGCTTGGATCTGCTCCTCTTGGTTCTGGGTCATCAAGGCAGGGCTGGTGTCTGCCCCGAGTCTGGTATGTGATACACCTGTCCTGCCAGTTTTTCAGGTCTCTCTGGAACAGAAATCTCCTGCACTATGTTTTTTCTGTGGCTTCTGCTTCTCTGGAATTTTTTGAGAATTCTTCTTTCTAGGTATTTTATGGTTTGTGGTGTAAGAGCCAAGCATATGTGTATCTTTCTATTTTACCATCTTGGCTCCTCCCACCTTTCCTTAAATTCTGATGAAATTAATGTTCAAGAATTGCCTGGCACCCCTGAGATATTTTACTCCATTCTACCTTTCCCTTCCTCCTTCACCTAGTGCACCCCTCTTTCTCATTCCTTTAATTTTATTGGTGTAGATATCATCACATTATTGTCATGTTATACCTACTTTCTATATATTCATGCTCCTAAATTCCCTAATCCTAAGAGTCTTTGAATTATAAGTAACATGTCCCCATGTAGGAATATAAATATTTAATTTTATTGAAACCACTATGATTTCTCCTTCCAGTTTACTTTTTTATATCACTCTTGAGTATTGTATTTGAAAGTCAGATTTTCCATTCATCTCTGGTCTTTTCCTCAGAAATGCTGAAAAATCATCTATTTCATTAATTATATATTTTCCCCAAAAAGATTATACTCAATTTTGCTGGATAAGTAATTCTGGGTTATAATCCTAGCTCTTTGATCTGAAGAATGCCATATTCTAAGTCCTCCAATTATTTAACATACTGCCAAATCTTGTGTTATTCTTACTGAGACTCCATGATATGTGAATTGTTTCCTTTCCTGTTGTAATATTTTCTCCATCATCTAGGACCTCTCAGTCTCTTTCAGTAGCAGGTCAGTAGATTTTTCAACTGTTATTGTTATTTTGCCTTCTAGCATTTTCTTTCAATTGTTATTTTGCCTTCTAGGATTTTAGGACAGTTAACCTTGATAAGTACTTTAAAGATAATGCCCAGGAGCTCTTTTTTCATCATGATTTGCATGTAGTCTGATAATGCTTTAATTATGTTGCCTCAATCTATTTTCCAGGTAAGTTGTTTTTCCAGTGAGACCTTTCATATTTTCTTCTATTTATCATTATTTTAATTTCGTTTCATTGTTTTTTTTTATGATGTCTTATGTAGTCAATAGCTTCCTTTCACCCAATTCCAACTTTCCAGCTGTTTTCTTCAGTGAATTATTTTTTAAATAAATTTATTTAACTTTTTACATTTATTTTCACAAGATTTTGGGTTCCAAAATTTTCTCCCCATTAGTCCACTCCCCGCTCCCCAATACACTGGACATTCTAATTACCCATATCACCAATCTGCCCTCTCTTCTGTCATCCCTCCCTTCCCTTACCCCATCTTCTCTTTTGTCTTGTAGGGCTAGATAACTTTCTATTCCCCATTACCGGTATTCCTTATTTCCTAGTAGCAAGAACAATACTCAACAGTTGATCCTAAAACTTTACGTTCCAGTTTTTCCCCATCCCTCCCTCCCCACCCATTCCCTTTGGAAAGGCAGGCAATTCAATGTAGGCCATATCTGTGTAGTTTTGCAAATGACTTCCATAATAGTCGTGTTGTGTAAGACTAACTATATTTCCCACCATCCTATCCTGCCCC
>CM053774.1:2824806-2841410 GCA_028658325.1 Potorous gilbertii
TAGAAAATCGACATTGGGATTTTTTTTTTCAGTAAGTTCTTGTGTTATTACAAAGTTCCAAGTCTACCAGAAAAAACTCTTGCACACTGTGGTCGTTGCTGTGCACAAAGTTTTCCTGGTTCTGCTCCTTTCGGTCAGCAAAAATAATTTATTATTTATTAAAGTATAAATTATTGAGTAGTCATTTCCAGTAGGATTATTTTTCTATCTCTTCATTATTTCAAATACCTAAATAATCCCCTTAGCTGAGCATCTGCTAATACTTGAATCAACCACAATACCTTTCACTCTTCATGATTCAATATACAATATGATTATAGAACACATTTTATTAAAGGTGATATCACTTCACCAGTCAGTTTATTATGAAAAGTAAAACAAAAGTAAAACAGTTATGACATCTTTTGTTAAAAATATAGAAAAATAACAGACTAATAGAGTCTTTGTATTGGTCAAAACCCGTTATGGAGAGCACCGTGGACACACACAAGGTTATTCTGTTGAGAAAGTCATCAGCAAGCTTGGATGATGAGAAATTACATTCTTATGAAGCATCTTGTATTAGCAAGTTAAAAAACAGGTCCACTAAACAAAGCAGAGGGAACTCAATTTTTCTGCTCCCCCAGTGTTGGTCTTCTTGTGTTTCCCGTGTTTCATTTCTGTTTGACCATTTTAGGAAGTGGGCTGAATGTTTGGTTTGTTGGTTGATATAAAGCAGGGATAAATGGATGATGGCACAAGAAATCTATAAAAAGCTGAACTACCACACAGCTCCTCTGCTCACAGAACTAAAGGAATGAATGAGGGACCCATGAATAGGAACCAAAGCAACTATTCTATGGATTAAACAACAGAAAAATTTCTGGATTGATGAAATATTTTTAAAATACAGGCTATTTGAAAAGACATGGAAAGGCTTAGGCATTTATGCTGAACAGTCTCCTAGTATTTCTAAGTTTCCTTTTGGATGGTATTTTACATACATGTGCACACAAAAACACGTCATTCGTTATTTCTTTGGAGACTTTGGAAGTACTAATATTAAAAAGGAAGGAGAGCAAATATGTGTGAAAAGAAAAAAATTAGGTATTCTGAAGAATGTTCAGAAATTTTCGACTTGAAGTCAGAGAAATTAGGTCCTGTACATTAATATCAGGAAAAAGACGTAAGGTTAGACTGGCATGAACCTATATTTTCCTACAGATAATTTTTTTTTTCATTTTCTAAGTAAATAATGCATAACCTAGTGGCCTCCCTCTCTGACAAAAAACTCTGGGTTAATGACTGGATCTGATTTGAGGGGTTGAACCTAAAAGGTCATATTCCTTTTCTCCCACCCAGAGTTTACTATGGGAAATCTTTGCGTTGATGATCATAGATTTAGAGCTAGAATGGATTTGAGGGGTCATATAATCCAGCTCTCTCATTTTACAGATGAGGAGACTGAGGACCCAGGAGGTAAAGTGACTTGCCGAAAGTAGTTAGGTTAGAATGCAGGGCCAGGCATCAGGAAGACCTGAGTTCAAGTCTAGCCTCAGAAACTTACTAGCAAGTCCTTTAGCCTCTATCTGCCTCAGTTTCCTCAACCATGAAGTGGGGATAATAGCCCCTGTCTCAAAGGATTATTGTGAGGGTCAAATGATACAATATTTTCCAAGTGCTTAGCAAAGTGCCTGGCAAATAGTAGGCGCTTAGTCAGTGCTTGTTCTCACCTTCCCTCTTACAGCCAAAAAGGTAGGAAGTGACGGAGTTGAGACTTTTAGCCCAGGTTGTCTCCCTCCTGAACTGGGGGTGTTTTTATGTGGGTGATCAGTTGTGTGAGCACTGGCATGTACTGTGCTAAGTGCTGCAAAGAAAGCATAAACAGCTTCTGCTCTCAAGGAACTGACAAATTAATCGGGGAGAATACATCTGAAGTAAAAGTTAGATGCAAGATATAAGTAGAGTTGATAGAAGATAATTTTAGGGGAGGAAATTAGAAACTAGGAGAACTGGAACAGGTCTCCTGGAGAAAGAGGGATTTTCATTGAGTTTTGAAGAAAACCAGGGATTGCGAGAAGTGCAGAGGAGGAAGAACTTTCAAAATGTGGCGTGGGAACAGCCAACTACTGGAAAGGCGGAGAGATGGGAGCGTGTTTGTTGTGTGCAAGGGACAGAAAATAGGCCAGTGTGGCTGGACTTAGGGGAGAGTAGAATGAGAGCAGAATGCAGGAAGATCAGAAAGAGAGGAAGGGGCTAGAGTTTGAAGAGTTTTGAATGCAAAAAAATCCCCCAACACTTAATATTTGAAATGGGACGTGACAGAGAGTCATTGACATTTGAGTAAGAGAAGTGACATGAGCATCCCTACACATTAGAAAAGTTGCCTCATTAGATGAGTAGGGGATGGATTGACATGTGGGGAAGCTTGAGGTTGGGGAAACAATTAGAAGATGTTGTAACTGTCCAAGTGAGAAGGGTTGAGAGTTTGGACTAGAGTTGTAGCTTTGTAATTGGGAGAGATATTCTGCAGGTAAAAATGGAAAGATTTGTCAGCTGACTGGAAGAGGCATAGGGGAAGAATATATTGAGAAGTGTCAATGATATTAAGACAAAAATAAAGTAAAGGTTATTTTAAAGAGAAAAAAAGATTTTAAAAAATATATAGTGTGGTGTAGTACGTGAAATTTTAGCCTTGGAAATAGGAAGATCTGAGTTTGAATTCCCATTTCTAATATTTGACAACTTTGTGACCTTAGGCAAATCACTTAATAACCATGGACCCTAAGCAATTTGTCCATCGCTAGGTTTGTTGAATATTAACTTTTATAGGTTTTTGTATCTTGTTATTTTACTGAGATTGTTCAGTATGTCAATTAGTTTCTGTCATGATTCACTAGGATTTTCTAAGTGAACTATCATGCCATCAGTGAATAGGGATAGTTTTATTTCATTTTTACTTATTTTTTATGCCTTTTATTTTTGTATTACTACTATTGCTAGATATATCCTACATATATATAGGATAGATATATTGCTAGATATATCCTATATCCAGGATATGTGAAATAAAAGTGAGGAAGGGACATTCTTGCTTTTCTCCTTTATTTATGAGAAAAACTAGTGTTTCCCCATTGAACATAATGCATGATTTTAATTATAGATACTTTAAAAAATAATGTTAAGATAAGGTATTTCTTTGCCGATGCTTTGTAGGTTTTTTAAAATTTAGTGTAAGTGAATCTTGTACAGTGTAAAAGACTTGGTGAATTTGTTGATATAATCATGTGGTTTTGGAAGTCCTTGTTAATATGATTACATTTTTACTTTCTTAATATTGAGCCACACTTGCAAATCTAGTAAAAATCAAACTTGTTCACACTAGGCAGTCTTAAGTTTGTTTTCAGATACCGTAAGTAGGGAGATGAAGAGCTTAACAGATAAAATAAATATCTCTGAGCTTAACTTAGGGGCTTATTAGGTCATTAACGTTCTCAAAACATGGAGAGAGAAATTCCATGTGGCAATTCTGTTGACTTTTTCTGGGAAGCAACAGTTACATCCAGGAATGATTCAAAACCAAATTTCAGAACTGAATGGCTCTCACAGCAAGAAAAGGATCAATCTGCTCTAAGATGGTGTCTCATAAGGAAATATAGAATTCAAGATATGGGGAGGGAATGCTGATTGCTTATGATCTTCTTGGTACTTCTGCGTAACCATGTTCTTTGCCACCTGCTGTACTAAGAGTGAGTAGAATTTGTCAGGAAGTAATAAACTTCTTGGACCAACATGGAGACCATCATTACCATCCCACTATCAAAATAAGGGAAGCTCATCATATGAGTCTTAAAAAGATGATTAATGTGTTGGGAAAAGAATTTGGGATCATATGAGGAAAGTCATTGCATTATTCATATCCTCTGCCCAAGAGGTCAGTGGGACAGAAGTCCCACTTTTGGACATATACAGATTGGATACGCACACATGTATGTATATATATATATATATATATTATATATATGTGTGTGTGTGTGTGTAAATATAGTCTTGTACATACCAACATATCATCACCTCTAGGATCAAATAAAATTCTGTTTGGTATGCAAACCTTCATAACCTGACCTCCTCCTACTTTTCTAGTCTTGTTACACTTTACTCCCTGCCACATACTGTTCCGTCCATCCTTGCTGTACCATGAAGATTTCTCTCCATCCCCCTGCTCTGGGTATTTTTCTTTCTATTCTCTATGTTTGGAATGGTCTCTCTTCTTGCTTCTCTGACTTCCTTGAAGTTCTAACTAAAATCTCCTGTTCTAAAGGGAGGCTTTCTCATCTCATCATGATTCTGGTGCTGTCCTTTTTTCATTATTCCCTGTTTTTCCAGTATTATAGCTTGTTTGTATACATTTGGTGCTTGTTGTTTCTCTCACTAGATTGTGAGTTCCTTGAATTCAGGAAATGTTTTTGTTTCTTTTTGTATCCCCAGCATTTAGCACAGTGCCTGGCATATAGTGGACACTTAATAAATGCTTTTTGACTGACTTTTTTGTGCCATTAAAAACCTGGAGACAAAATAGGTTGGAGAATGATCGAACATATGGTAACATATGAATATAATAGAATACATGACTCTGCTGTAGATATGGCAAAAATGAAGAATTCAGAGAAAACTTAGAAGGCTCATATTAAGTGACACACAATGAAATAAATAAAACCAGGAAAATAACATAATTACTAAAGTAATGTAAACGCAAAGCAAATTAAAATGAAGCTAAATATTGTGTAATCACGCTAATCAAATTCAGCTAATTCAGCTCCAGAGATGAGATAAGGAAATGTATTTGTGTGCTCACCTTGGAGCAGTGGGGGACCATGAGGACAGAATATTGTCTGTGCTGTCAGACAAGGTTCACTATGTAGATTAATTTTGTCTAAACTTTTGTTTACAAAGGAAGGTTTGCTGGGTAGGTGGGTTTGAGGTATATCTGGAAACAATTATAATAGAATAAGAGGCATCAAATAAATTAAAAATAAGAATGATTATAAATGAAAACTAGAAAGTATGTTTTTAGTGAGGAATAGTTGACTTTTCAGAATCTTCAAAGTTCAGAGCAAAGGGACCACATGGTTGAGTGAATTGAAAGCTGAACTTGGAATCAGGAGACCTAAGTTCAAATCTTGCTTCAATCTCTTACTAACTAGATGATCCCCAGCAAGTCCCTAAGCCTCTTTGAGCTTCGAATTCCTCGTCTGTAAAATAAGAATAGTAATAGTTCCTACTTTGCGGAATTTCTGTGAGAATCAAATGAGAGGATATATGTAAAATTTTTGCAGACTTTAAAGTACTATATGCATATCAGCTACTGTTAATATAAATTGAAAATAACCTCTTCTGATCAGTTGAATTTCTCCAACATACGTATAACAGACATGTAAGTTACAACATTATTCATGTTAAAATGAACACATTTGCTGTTTGACAAAATTAACTAGTGGGAGCATAATGAGCAATAAATGTGTCACAAACCTTTTTTTGTATTATATTTGTCTCTTGATCAGGTGTTAGAAGCAGTGTGTTTTGGGTCTCTTGTATTAGTTTGTCCAAGTTAAATTCCATATCTAAAATAAAAATCAAATTCTTATTTTTAAAGTTCGAGATTTCCCCTTCACAAAGAGAAAGTAAGTTCACACCTTTCTCCTAGGAATAAAATTTTTTCTGGCCTATGGAGAGGATTGGATATGGAGAGAAGTTCAGAAAGTTACAGTAACACGTGTTGAAACTGATATTGATTTTATTTTCTTTTGCTCCTGGCAAGCTATGGACAGTGCATCTGGCAGAACCAATAGACCCTGGCATAGGTGATCTTGCCATAATAGGAGTCACGTACCTATGCCCCACCTGAAAAGCATGAGCTCCGAGCATCCCCTCATTAGTTTTACCATAGTGCTTTTTGACTCAGCTTTGACCTTTTGTATGGAGTTCACTCTGACCAAAGATATAGTGTCTACATTCATCCAATGGGGCATTTAACCTTTTTACCTCTTTATCTTCCCTAGGTAGCATCAGGATGCATGAGGATGCCCTCCTGAGAGGATTTAAGGTCTTTTGGTAACTTGTTTTACAACTATATAATACTTAATCAGTTATGGTTGTCAGCCAAAATAATTCAGCAAGTAATTTATTATGTGCTTTCCATGAACATGGTATTTGGACGAGCCAATGGGGAACCAAAGTAAAAAACAAACAACACATGGTGCTTGGCCCACGAACTTGCTTTCTATCAGAAGGATGTGACAGAACAGAGAGAAGCATATTATAGGACAGGGAATTAAGGGAGCAAAGGGGAAGTCAGACAAATGTTTAGTGAATGTATTCTTAACCATTTTTGTGATATGGACTCCAGTGGCAGTCTGGCAAAACCTATGTACTTCTCAGAATATTTTTAAATGCATAAAATAAAATGCATTGGGTTCCAATTATGTCAAAATTTTTGTTGTTTATTATTTGTATCAGACTCTCCATGACTCCAGTTGGGGTTTTTGTGACAGAGGTACTAGAGTGGTTTGCTATTTCCTTCTCCAGCTCGTTTTTCAGATGAAAAAACTGAAGAAGACAGTGTAAAGTGACTTGCCCAGGGTCACACAGCTAGTGTGTGTCTGAGGCCAAATTTGAACTCAGATGGATGAGTCTTCCTGACTCCAGGCCTAGCATTCTATTCACTGCGCCATCTGGCCACCTATGTTGAAATATATACACACAAAATATATTGGATATAATATGGAGCCGAGATATTTTTTGCTGTTATAACATACAGGGTGTCCCAAAAGTCTTAGTGCCATTTTAACAACTTAAATTGTTAAAATAGCACTAAGACTTTTAAGATATCCTATACTTATAAAAGTATAATAAAAGTGGAAAAAAGTAAGAATGGAAGTACAAGTGTTAACTATTTAGAACCACTCAAGAATGTGTAAAAGGAGGTCAGCCTTTGGAGGGAGAAAGAATAGTAGTCTAACAATAGTAATTAAAGCTAACTTTATTAGGAGCACATGAGTCCTATTTTCTCTTCCTTTCCCCCTTCATCCTCTCATCCTCTCTTGCCTGGACTATTCCAATAGCCCTCTGGGGAGCCTGTCTGACTCAAGTCTCTCCCGCCTCTAGTTCAGCCTTCCTTCAGGCTCCACAGTAATTTTTCTAAACTAGTAGGTCCAACGATGTTAACAATCCTCAGTCCATCCCCGGCCAATAAACTCCCTGTCACCCCCAGGGATCATCTGTCTGGTGTTCAAAGTCCTTCTTAAACTCCTCACCTCTAGCACCATTCCAGCCTTTGCTCTGGCTGTCTCCCATGTCTGGAATGCTCTCCTTCCTCATCATCTCCTGGCTTCTTTGGCTTCCTCCAAATCCCAGCTAAAATCTCAATCCCCCTTCATTCCAGTGCCGTCCTTCTGTGGATTATTTCCCATTTAACCTTCAGGTCACTTGTTTGTATGTAGTTGTTTCCATGTTGTTTCCTCTATTAGATTCTAAGTTCCTGGAGGGCAGGGGCTGTCCTTTGCTTTTCTTTGTTTCCTGTTTAGCATAATGTCTGCAAGTAGTAGGTGCTTAACACATGCTTCCTGCCTGACTTCACTGGTCATCACAGCCCAGGATGTGTCACAGTACGTGAGTCTTTGAGGGGCACTAGACACATTACATTTGTGCAGTTACCTGATTTTGATGCCATTGTTAACTTGATTAAGATCCAATTCAAAAGTCCAGAAGCTCAGGTCAAATTGTGAAAAAGTAACACCATTGCATATTCTTTTTCTCCCTCTCCTTCTCTCTTCAGTCTTTGTTTTGCCTAAATTCCTTGAATTCTTTCCGAGATTAGCTTTCATTGTCCTCTTCAGCATTTTCTACTTAGGATTTTAGAGCTTGAAGGGACCTTAAATATCAACTATTTATTTTGCAGATGAGGAAGCTTAAGGCACAGAGAAGGGAAGTAATTTGTCCACTGGTGTATTTATGGCAAGCGACAATGTCTGGATTCAAACCCAGATCTTCTAACTTTACATCTAGTGTCGAACCCCATCCTACTGAGTGGCCTTTTCTCTTCCTCACATTCAGTTCTTACTTTTCCTAAGATCCCAGTCACTCTTTCTGGCAACGTTACAGAGGAACAGAGTGTAAACATGACTGTTATAACATGGTTCTTGCCAACCTTACTCCTCATTAATGCTATTAATAAAATTATATAGGAGGCTGGGTTCCTCCCCTCCCTCCTCCTCCTATCATCCTTCCCTCTCTAACACTGCTCCTGTGGAACCAAGGACTCCTTATACATTGGTTTAATGCTCTATTTTTCTTGGAACCAAGCATTAGGTGTAGTAGGACTGTTCTTTTATATTGTTAGGCCCCACATCCATCCAAGAACCATAGCAAAAGCATAGGAACTTAAGCATCAAAAACTGAATTGATAAATCTGGTTCCTATTCCTGCAAAGCTTTTAGAAAATACAGTTGTGTGCTATTTTATTGACCTGGTCTTTTTTCTTCCACTAACATTGAGAAGAAGCCACCACACATACCTGGGCTTCAAATCTTACCTCTTTTTGATTCAGATTGTATCTTAAATGTTCCATATGAAAAGAGATCTAGGTCTTTTTAAGTTTGCAGGCCAGTGGCAGTTGACATGGGGAGAAAGGCTTCTGGGTTTCCAGATAAGATGTAGAGATCTGGGAGCTAATTAGGTCTAATCAGATTTAGATTTTGGGATTAGAGAGTAAAGGTGGCATGGAATGCTGCTGTCTGAGCTTCCATCTACAATGACCAAGACCAGGCGGCTAAAAGCTGAGATTAGTGTGCAGAGACCAGTGAGGCAGGGGTAACCCAGACCTGGGAGTAGAAGTGAAGGCTGGAAAGAGAGGAGATCCAGAGAACCTGAGATCACTGTCAGAAATTGTAAGTTGGTGAACCAGAGATAGGAAGACAGACGTCCCTCTCTAACTTTTCTGCCTTCCTCTGTTCAAAATCCTGTGGCCTAGAACTGGGGACCCTTGGTTCCCTCTCCACAATCTGTGGTCAAGTAAAGTTTAGAAATTCCCCAGACACACTTGAACAACGGAGAGATTAATTGGGAGCAGTTTGGGGAGACTGAGGCAGAGATCGCCATGTAGAAGGTCTTAATATTTTGCCTTTAATTATTTTTTATATCTAATAAACTCCCACCTTCACAGGAATGAAATTTGTGGTAAAAGCAGGGCATTATGAACTTTGCATCAGCTGTAGGAACTAAACAAAAATTTGTCACTCTATAGCCAAGAAGGATTTTATGAGACTAAAAACGTTAAACATGTTTCCAGGTATACACACAAAGTATCATATAGATGCTGTAAGGTATCGTATAGTAATAGGCTTATTAATGGCTTCACAGTTTTGGGGTACCAAAGCCCAACAGTTCAATAATTTGCTGTGTTTTTTAAGTTAAAAGTATATTAATTCATAGCATTAATTCATAACCAGCAGTTATTTCATCCTCCCTCTATGATCCCACTAAATTGTTTTACAACACTCAAAAAACAAATGCTTACCCAGTATTGCCACACCTCCTCTAATTTCCCTGTTGTTTTTTCTCTACTATCTAACTGTAAAAATGGCCAAGTCCTATTTCTGCTCTAGTCAAGCAGAAGTCCTTGCTATCACCCTGATTTTTTTTATTTCTATCATGTCTATACTTTTACCTGGAATGTCCACCCCTTTCTCTTCAGCCTATCTAAATACTACCCATTGTTCAAATTTTAGATCATTCCACTTACCCGAACCATTCTGGACCATAATGGATGTATCCTTCCTTACTCTATGATGATAAAATAATTTCCATTTCCTCACTAACTGCTTGTAAAAGGTACCAGCCTCTGTAAGCAATTATGCCTTTTTCTTATTTTCAAGAAGGAATTTGAAAACTTCTGTCCAGGATTCCAGAGGTTTTTATAAGTTCATTCATAATAATATCAGGGATAGATTTTCCCAGATTTTTGACTCTGGTAGTAGGGAAAAGTGGTTGAGAAATATACACTCATATGGTGCAGTAGAAGAATGCAATCTACCGATTTTTCTATAAAAAATTAAAAGCCTATAATTATGAAACATAAGGATAGAGAGAATTGACATCTGAGGAATGCCATCATATATTTTTATCTTGGGGACTATATATGTATGGTCATAAATTTGGATGGAAGGGTAAAATGGTGATGAGGAAACTTTCAAAACAGGTCATTTTTTTTTTACTTTGAGTATAAATGTTAAATGGAGGGTGCTGTGGTTCACCCATATCATTTTCTCTTTGTTTAGACCCATTGTGTTCTAATGGGAAAAATATTAGCAAAAGCCATGGTGACGCAGTGTCCGCTCCCCACCCTTTAACCAAAAACCTTCAATCAGAGTACTTACTGTAAGTCAGGTTTCTCTACTGAACAAAGAAACTGGCTTTGTGCTTTATTCCATTATTTGTGAAAATAAATTAGAGACTCAAACTTCCTTCATGGGCAGATTCTTAATATTCGTCACTAACAATAAGCCCTAAAATAAATCCATTTCCCAGATCAAACTGGCAAATTTTGGTTCTGTTTTTAATTAAAACAAAGACGATCTCAACTGCTTTTAAGTGAATAAAAAGCTAATAGTTGAACTTAATGATTGGAACAAGAATTGAATCTTACCAGGATCACTGGCTCCAGTGACTTTGATCTAGCTACCACTAAGTTCCCAACCCAACTGCTGAGAGCCACTGGATCCAAACAAAGTCCCAATAAATGAGCTACACCAAAGGAAAGAGCTTTGTCAGAAGCAGTTTATTTACATAACCATAAAACCCCAAACTGCTTTATGGAAAGATAGAATCTCAGTATTTGGGGAAGAAGACTTGTCCTTCTCAGCATGTGACCTTGTCTCAGATTTATCTTTAAATGTATGGAAAACACTACAGTGAGTAGTGTTTTAAAATTAACTCTTTGTAGTTGAGCTAAGAATTGGTCTCATTTGAAACTCTAGCACCTACTTTGCCTCTGTATCCAGAGACAGAATTGTGTAGTCTTATAGACAAATCTTATATGACTTGGGTCAATATTTTAATTCTAGTATTTACTAGATGGCTTATCTTAGCTCAGATAAGTCATTCAATTGAGTGAGGTTTAGTTTCTTCATGTATAAAATGACATTAACAATACATTGCTAACTATGCCATAGTGTTTAAAAACTAAGCAATTTATTATCCAGTCATAGAAATGAAAATTATTTATTCCTAGAATCCTACCTAAATTAACAGCCATTTGCATGAGCCCATATTAGTTATAGCTATGGTTAAATTTATGTTGAGTTAAATATCCAAAACTAATGAAAAAAAGCTGGATTTCCAATCCTTTCTGCTAACAAAAGGTGCAATAGGTCAAGATGGCTGAGAAAAGGCAGGGACTTGCCTGAGGTCTCCCCTAAAACCCTTCAAGCAACTTTTAATAGTGCTCCCAGACAAATTCTGGAGCAGCAGAATTCACAAAAGAATAGGATGAAACAAATTTCCAGTCCAAGAAAACTTAGAAGGTCAATAAGAAAGGTCTGTTGTGCCAAGGTAAGAGTGGAGTTCAGTTAAGCACAGGCTGTGGCCCAGAAAACTGGCAGTAGGTTTTGGGGGAGACTGAATCAGTGGTGGCAGTGGCAAGTTCTGAACCTCTCAGTTCACAGATGGTAACTGGTCAGAAGGAGATTTCAGGGGCCCTTTTGCTGGCACTGGGGTCAGAACTCTGATGCATTGCCCATACTAGGATCTGGGTCCCACTCCTGGGTCTCAGTCCCAGGGTGAGGAGAAGAAGTAGCACACCAGAGATTGTGTCTGCAGAGGAACTGAGACCCTGGTCACGCTCCAGGGTGGAAGAGAGTGCTTGTGGTTGCACACAGGCCAGCAAAGTCGTAACCACTTTTATCATACCACCTTGGAGGACTCAAAACCCTAAAATTATCTCTGAAAACAGCTAAGCTAAAAATCTGAAGATTGGGTCAGGGACTTCTCCATTCCAGAAGCAGAGCCCTATTTTAGCATAAAGTTAAAAGTCAAGAAATAGGTTGGAAAAATGAGCAGACAAATGAAGGTGGAAAAAAAACACAGCAGAAATAGATCCTGACTATAGAAAGTTACTAAGGTGACAGGGAAAATCAAAAGACAAATTCAGAAGACAATCAAATCAAACTGCTATATCAAAAACTTCAAAGAAAAATATGCATTGGTCTCAGATCATGGAAGAGCTCAAAAAGGATTTTAAAAATCAAGTAAGAAAGGTAGAGGAAAAATTGGAGAGGGAAATGAGATACAAGAGAATAATAAAAAAGAGTCAACAGCTTGGCAAAAGAGGAACAAAAAATACTGAAGAAAATAGCACCTTAAAAACAGAATTGGCCAAATGGTAAAAGAAACACAACAATCCAATGAGGAGAAGACTGCCTTGAAAAGCAAAACTGGCAAAATGAAAAAGAGGCACAAAAATTCATTTAATAAAAGAACCCCTTAAAAAGTAGAAATGGCCAAATGAAGGAGGTACAAAAGCTTACTAAAGAGAATAATTCCTTAAAAATTAGAATTGAGCAAATGGAAACTAATAGCTTTATAAGACATCAAGAAACAATAAAACAAAATCAAAGGAATGAATAACTAGAAGAAAATGGGAAATATCTCACTGGAAAAACAACTGACCTTGAAAATAAATCCACGAGAGATTGTTAAAGAATTATTGGACTACCTGAAAGCTGTGGTTAAAAAAAAGAGCTTAAACATTATCTTTGCAGAAATTATAAAAGAACACTGTCTTGATATTCTAGAACCAGAGTATAAAATAAAAATTGAAAGAATCCACTGATTAGCTCCTAAAAAAGACCCCAAAATGAAAACTCCCAGAAATATTATAGCCAAATTCCAGACCTCCTTAGTCAAAGATAAAATATTGCAAATAGCCAAAAAGAAACAGTTCAAATATTGTGAAACCACAATCAGGTTAACACAAGATTTAGCAGTTTTTACCTTAAATGACCAGAGAGCTTGGAATGTGATATTCCAGAGGGCAAAAGAGCTAGGATTAAAACCAAGAATCACCTACCCAGCAAAACTGAGTATAATCCTTCAGTGGGGGAAAATAAACATTCAATTAAATAGAGGATTTTCAAGCATTTCTGATGAAAAGACCAGAGCTGAATGGAAAATTTGACTTTCAAACACAAGATTCAAGAGAAGCATAAAAAGGCAAACAGGAAAGAGAAATCATAAGGGACTTAATAAGGTCAAACTGTCTACATTCCTACATAGGAAAATGATACTTGTGACTCTTAAAAACTTTCTCATTATGAGTACAGTTAAAAGACATAGACAGAGGGCACAGGTGTGAGTTGAATATGATGGAGGATTATCTAAAAAAACTAAGGGATGAGAAAGAGGAAAGCATTAGGAGAAGGAGAAAGGGAAAGGTAGAATGGGGTAAATTAATTGACATAAAAAAGGTGTGAAATAACTTTTAAAAATGTTTATTTTTTATTATTAATTTGTTTTCATTTTGAAATAACTTTTACGGTGGAGGGGAAGATAGGAAAATAGTGTGTTGCAGGAAATGTGTGAACCTTACTCTCATCAAAATTGGCTCAAAAATCAGTTGGGTGTAGAAATCTGTGTTACCCTACAGGAAAGTAGGAGGGGAAGGGGATAAGAGAAAGGCAAGATTATAGAAGGGAGGGCAGATTTGGGGAGGTAAAAGTCAGAAACAAATCACTTTTGAGACTAGAGAGGGTGAAAGGAAAGAGAAAGAGAGAGAGAGAGAGAGAGAGAGAGAGAGAGAGAGAGAGAGAGAGAGAAATGGGGAAAATAGAATGGAGGGAAATACATAGGTAGTAATCATAACTGAAAAAATCTTCACAGCAAGTTTCTCTGATAAAGATCTCATATATATGGAGGATGGAGTTATAGAAATAAGAGCCATTCCTCAACTGATTAAATGGTCAAAAGATATGAACAGTTAGTTTTCATATGAATAATAAAAAATACTCTAAATCACTATTGAGTAGAGAAAGCAAATTAAAACAACTTCAAGGTACCACTTCACACCTATTAGATTGGCCAATGTGACAGAAAAGGAAAATGACAAATGTTGGAGGGAATAGGGGAAAATTGAGATACTAGTGCACTGTTGGTGAAGTTTTATACTGATTCAGCTATAGAGCAATTTAGAACTATGCTCCAAAGCTTTTGACCAAGCAATACTCCTACTGGATGCCTCCCAAAGAGATAAAAAAGGAAAAAAAATCTATAAGTACAAAAATATTTATAGCAACTCTTTCAGTGGTGGTAAAGAACAGGAAATTGAGGGGATGTCTATCAATTGGGGAATGGCTAAATAAGTTGTGGCATATGGTTGTGATGGAATACTATTATGCTATAAGAAATAATGAGCAGTTGGATTTCAGAAAAACTGGAAAAAATTACACAAACTGATGCAAAATGAAGTGAGCAGAATGAGGAGAACATTATCTAGTACCAGCAGTACTGTGTGAAGATAAACTGGAAATGACTTATCTATTCTCTGCAATACATTGATCCAAGACAGTTCTGAAGGACTATGATGAAAAATGCTATCAATCTCCAGAGAAAGAACTGATAGAATCTGAATGAAGAAAGAAACACACTTTTTCTTTAGTTCATTTTTCCTGGATTTTTTTGACCTGTCTTTTCTTTTACAACATGACTAACAGAGAAATATGTTTTGTGTGACAGCACATTTATAACCAGTACCAAATTGTTTGCCTTCTCAATGAAGGGAGGAGAGGAGGGCCCAGGAAGGAGAGAATTTGGAATGCAAAAAAAAATATTTTTTTTTAGCTTCGGCATAATAATTTTATTTCCTACCATATGGTAAATACATATATCCAAAGCATGCTTGTTTCTGCACATCTAGCTCTCCACAAACAGCTTTCCAATTATCCCCAGCCTGGCCCTGGACTGTTATGTAGGCAGGGATAGGGAGAAACTGCTTTCAGGAGGATGTAACATTCTGGATAGACCCAACTAATTACATGGGATTTGGTTTCAATAAAGCTGCCTCTTCAAAGCTCTCCATTTCAAGTTTACAACTTTGGAATCTAGGATTTCCTGATCAAGGGAATGAAGCAATGCTGACTGGTCTTCCTAAAGGGCCAGTAGTTGCTCTGGTAATAAAACCACTTGTTCACGTCTGTGGGGATGACACAGGGTAGATTCACAAGGTGGCAGCAGGGTATCTACAATTGCTTTGGTAGATTCCATGCTACACTTGAAGGGACTGTCCTCCATGGTCGTGCTCATGTAGTTAATTCTTCCTCCATCTGTTTTCTTTGCCTCCAATGCCTTCCAGGGATCATGAGTGATTTTAATGATATCAATGGCAAAGTCCTTATCTTTAAATTCTGCCTTGAAAGCAGACTCATTTTCTGGTTTCCCATTAGGTATCCTATACTTTCTAAACCATTCTACAGTGGCTTCTAGATAACCAGGTTTCAGCTTTCTGACCATAGCTAAATATAATTATAGCTAACAGCATTGGGATCATCCACACTGATTGCAATGACATTCCAGTGAGTTTCTCCATCATCAACCATTGCTAATATGCCCCAAACCTTCACTTTGATCACTTCTCTCGAGCTCCCACGCTTGCAGACCTCAATCTTGTTGTTGTCCCTACAGCAGCTGGTGGGCTACTCTATATTATGCCTTGGATCTTTCTAAGTCTAAGGGATGACCCCCTAGTTCCAGGTATAACCTTTGTGAGGGAAGACATTGGCAATAGAGTGGAGTTTTCCCTTTTTGATGTCTTACTTAATTGGATTTAAAGGATTCTTTACCATGATCTCCATCTTTGCACTTGTCCACTGAGGTACTCCATGACCATGTAGAACACATTCTTGTCTGTGTAAATCTGTATGTCATGAAATGGCGATCTGTATTCTCTATTTGCATTTTTGAGGAAGAGTGGGTTATGAAGGCTATGGGACACCACATGTCCTCATGGCTGTAACTGCTCCTCGTGCCAGTTGCTCACTCACCCTGACAGCTCAACACTCCGACAGCTCAACACCCCACAGCAGCCTCCACTCACCTGCTCTGACCTAGCAAGGGTGTTTGGAGGGCTGTGATTTATGTACCAGAAGAGGAGGGAGCATTCCTCAAAACTTTTTTTTGTACTTAAATTTATTTATTTAAGTTTTCAACATTTATTTCCACAAAATTTTTGGTTTCCAAATTTTCTCCCCATTTCTCTCTTCCCCCCACCCCAAGACAGTGAACATTCTAATTACCACTATCACCAATCTTCTCTCCCTTCTAACATCAATCCCCCTTCTCTTACCCCATATCTTTTCTTTTGCCCTGTAGGGCAAGATAATTTTCTATACCCCATTACCCATACTTCTTATTTCCTACTTGCAAGAACAATAGTCAACAGTTGTTCCTAAAACTTTGAGTTCCAACTTCTCTTCCTCCCTCCCTCCCCACCTTCCCTGTGGGAAGGCAAGCAATTCAACATAGGCCATATCTGTGTAGTTTTGCAAATGACTTCCATAATAGTCATGTTGTGTAAGACT
>CM053774.1:2841910-2873604 GCA_028658325.1 Potorous gilbertii
TATATGCCGAATCTATACAGAATTGTATGCTGTCATGGGGAGGGAGGGGGGTAGGGGGGGAAGGTGTGGGGGTATAAAATCTTAATTTTAAGGAAGTGATTGTAGAACATTTATAAATAAATAAAATAAAAATTAAAAAAAAAGGTTACTCAGTAATGAAAAAATAAATAAATAAATAATTTTTCTCTAATTTGAAGAATATTTTCAAACTATTGCTTCCAATTTGTTATGATTGATATTTGATAGTGATTCTAACTGTAGATATATTGTATTTATCTTGTTGCATAGAATTTGAAAAATTACATAAAATCCTGCCTAACTGCCTTTTTTTCCCCCTTATAGTCTCATAATATTGGCCCTGGTCCAGAATTTTGCCGGTATCTCTTCAGAGTTGCAGGCCAGAGTCCTCTGGTATCATATTATCTGAAGATGCATGAAATTGCAGCCAATCCAAGGCTCCCATGGTCTTGCAGGATTCACATGACTCAAATTTTCCGATGGCCATATCCTTTTGAGTTTTGTTTCATATGCCATTTGTAAAATATTCTAATTTTATTTAAATTCTCAGCCAGTGAAAGATACAAAACTTGTATTTCTCATGAATTCAGTTATCTCCCTTTTCATTAAGTTCAAGAGACTACTTAGAGTACTTTTTCTTCATTCTATATTTAAGGTAGTGTTTATATGAGAAATGAGTGAGCAGGCATGTGCAAAAATGATAGATTCAGTTGTCTTTAAATCACATGAAGAACCACAGCAAATTATATAATTGATTTGAACTTGTTATCAATACATTGTTGATAATAAGGAAATCTATGGTGTCCTGAAGGCTTCTTACTCAATCCCCAGAGTTCTAGTTACCTCTAATGTCTCCAAAGCATACCCTTTTCCCTGTCAAAAGAAGTCCCCC
This sequence comes from Potorous gilbertii, assembly GCA_028658325.1. Lineage (NCBI taxonomy): Eukaryota > Metazoa > Chordata > Mammalia > Diprotodontia > Potoroidae > Potorous > Potorous gilbertii. The sequence continues at coordinate 2,842,821 of CM053774.1, forward strand.
TCCCCTGCCCTTGGGAGGATCCCAGGATTACTCATAGAGCATTAGAAATAGGCAGGCATTAATGCTGAACTCATCGGCTGTGAGACCAGTCCTGTCGTGACTGAAAAATGGGATGTGATTATCGGTCATATGAAAGGTACTTTCTTACACTTGAGTGTGATGATGATGATGGTGATATTAATGTTATTACTATTAAAAACCAAAAAATGACATTTACATAGCATTTTAAAGGCTACAAAGTACTTTATATTCATCATTTCATCTAAGCCTCACAAGTCCATGAGGCAGATACTACAGCCCAACTTCACATGGTAAGTTGTGCCCAAAACTTTTTTTAACAATGTTACTGACAACAGAGGACATTATTTTTTATTTTATGACCACGTGTCCAAAACAATTTCTTATAAACCCACATATGCACATGCATTCACACATACACACATACACACATATATACAAACAACTTCTGAGATTCTGCATCCCCTAACCAGTTTTTTATTAAGGCTAACTCCAATTCTTAAACAAATGCCTATTGGTTGTTTAATCCAGGTTGTGTAACTAATTTACTTGAAAAGAATAAATAAACTGGAAAATGAATGTCTGAAATAGATTTAAAAACAAAAATTGGGGATGTTTTCCCAATAAACATAAAATGAAGTGTACCTCTTCCCATATTAGATACACAATCCTTCTAAAAAATGTTTCAGAGAAAAGGTCTATCATGTTAAATATATAGGATTTCGTCTTTTCTTCATACATATTTGTTCAGTAGGTGAAAAAGTAACCCAAGAGGATATATTCTATGTTTTATAAGACTTTAAAGGCACTTAGATTTTCACCTTGCACCATTTCAGCATATGGACATCTAGGGATATGGGGGTTCAGGGAGGACTAGCACCTCTGGTGTGAGGGCTTGCCATGGTCCTTTCAGAACTGCTCATCCACCTTTGGTGTCTACTTTCCCCCAACTCTGACCTGTGACTCTGAGAGGCTGTAATACATGCAGTGACCATGTTCTGGTAAAGCTGTCTCAGGAGACCAGCTAAACTTGATTGAGGGTAACCGGTGGGCCTAACACCATCAGGGAGTGAGGGGGATATCTACCCCAAGTATGGAAAAACTTTTCCCTGCAAAATGGGCAAAGGAGAACAATTCGTTCCAATGGCCATGAAGACAGATAAAACAGGTGCTGTAGAGCACTTGGAACTTGGTCAGACCATTGAAGATGCCAAGGTCATCTGCTGCATCCCAAGCCATCACCAGTTGTCCTGAATTTGTCTTGCCTCTCAACTTTGATGACTCTGGAAGAAAGAGTGACGTTGATGACCTTGTGCAACTCTATCTCACTTAAATCTAATTCACGCACAAGTCAAGCCATCCCCAGTGGTGTCGTTGGTCCTCTTTGAAAATGAAGAAGGAACAACCATGAGGATGTTGAGTTGAGCTAAAACACCTGCTCTTTCATCTCTTCTACCTTTTGTTTTGGGCTCGTCAGGGAGGATCTTCTCATCACTCCAACGCTATCTGTGTGAGGGGAAAGGAAGGATGAGGAAATAGTTCCCCCAAAAGGTTTTGCTATTATTACATAGTCACAATCAAAGATTTAATAGGAATTAAAAGGAATTGCCTAACCACAAATCAGGTGGTTTTCAAGGAACTGAAGACAGCATAAGGAAATAAGTGGTCAAAAGAATAGACCTGATCTTACCTTGGGTCCATTTGTCTAACTACTGTTGTCTGTCCAGCAGAGTGGTGGTTCATATCCTTCAGCTATGCACTAAAAGCAGTATACCTCTCCCTCTCAGGGAGAAGCTTTCTAAACTATTACACCTAATAGATGATAGCAGCAGATGACCTGAAATAGCTTAAGCTCAGCAGATAATAGCAGAGAGCAACTTGATGACCAAGAGAGCAAGAAAAACAGTCAGGATATATCCAGAGGAGAGCAGCACAAGGATGCTGCTGACAACAAAGGACATCGGCAGCTTTGTGGGATTAGAAGTGACATTATCAGAGGACACTGAGAGCTCTACAGCATCAAAAGGGTGAGTTACCCTAGCTATGTATGTGCTGTGATCATACATGGGACCCTACATGAAGATTTTCAATATATGTATGCCATGTTCACATGACATCAACCACAAAGTGCCCTTTACATATGTTTCCAGCCAGAGGAAATGTATGTGCCCCACCATGTTTTTAGTTACATATGTTCTTTGTATGTGTGTATGCTCTTCCCCTTTGGTGGTGGAGTGACCTGTGGGACTTGTCATTTTGGTATGCTGTTTGAGGATTCTTTTTGCGGTGTTTTGCTTTGCGTTCTCTGGTTATTGGTGTGGATGTTTGCCCAGAGTCCCTTAAGCCTAGGGCAGCTTTTCTGAAGGGAATCCCAGGAACTACAAAAGTAAAACTCAATCAATCAATAAACATTTATCAAGCACCTCCTATGTTCTAGACACTCTGCTAAATGCTAAGGATAAAAATACAAAGAATGAAATAATCTTTACTCTCAAGCTTACAGTCTGACAGGGGAGAGAAGTATATAAATATGAATGTAGATATATGTTTATAAATATATAAAGAATAAATCTAAATAAAATAAATGCAAGGTTGATTGGGAGAAAGAGCAATAGGAGTTGCAGGAATCCCCAAATAATTCATGCAGAAAGTGGCTGTTACAGACTAGACTTGATTCAGGTCAGGTTAATTTTTCAGGTTCAGAAATGCAATAAAATGAGATGCTTATAGACCATTTAAGAATGAAATATGATACCTAAACTCTTTTTATGTTCTTGGCATTCAGGTACTCCAATGAGTCTTAATTTTTTTCTTCTCAATCTATTTTCCAGATCAGTTGTTTTTGGTATGAGATATTCTACACTTTTTCTACTTTTTTTTTAGTCTTGATTTTGTTTAAATATTTCTTGTCTCATGGAGTACTGTGCTTCTTTCTGGTCCATTCGAATTCATAGAGTATGTTGCTTAGGCAAAGTTTTGTACCTCTTGTGAAAGGTATCCATTCTTTTTCCAATTCTTTCTTTCAGAACTCTCATTTCTTTTCCATTTTTTTCCTCAAGCACTCTCATTCCATTTATGAAAACATTTTTGTCTCATTTTTATCCCTTGCGTCATCTCTTCTAGAAGGGCTAAAAATAAGACAGAAAGTGAAGTGAGTTCTGGGAAAAATAAAATGAATTCCCTTTTAGACATTTTAAGTTTGTGATGCCCATGGGACAACCAGTTTGAAATATCCAAAAGGTGATGCAGGATATGAGGTCAGGGGTGAGACAGAAATAGATATAAATGATGAAGGGAGGTAGAGAGGAAGCATTTATTAAATGCCAGGTTATTTTCCAGGCACTATGCTAAGTGCTTTATAAATATTTCATTTGATACAATAGCCCTGTGAGTTAAGTGATATTGTCTTCATTTTACAGTTGAGGAAACTAAGGCAGTGTAACACTGATCATGGTAGCACACTTGAAGACTGCTGTTGTGAATAATTTTAAGGGTCTAAATCACATAGTATAATGAACTCTCTGTTCAGCAATAAATTCAACATTGTTCAATAAAGTAAAGCATAATACATCATCTAATACATATATGTATCTCATAACACTCAATATGTCATGTGGTGCATAGTGTATGTTGTTACATCCCCAAAGTCAGGGCGTCCCAGGCTAGGACTTCCCTAGCACCCTTAAGGGGTAGCAGAGAATACAACATCATCTACCCTAGGTCACTGTAGAACAATTTCTTTAACTAATACACCATGTCCAAGTGAAGTCCTTTTCATCTGGACTCAAGGCTGACTTCCAAACTCCATGGGCCACCCACTCCCAGCTCTTGCCTGGGTTCACACACAGGCAGCTCTCTGCTCCTGCTCCTTGTCTCAACTCACAGGGACTGTTGCACCCCAAACTCTTCTTGCTTCTGCCTGACAGTAGGCTCCAGGGGCTCCTGCCTGCAACTTCTGTTTCAAGGAAATCAAAGCTTAACAAGGCTGTAACAATATTTATACATGGCAGCACCATCATCTCAATTCACTTTAATAGCTCTTTAAAGAGGGCTTAAGCTAAGCTCCTTCACGTGGTTGGATCAATGCTCTTCAGCTCGATTCACTCATAAAGACCAATATATGGCTTTAGTCTGAGAAATCAACACAGATCAACGGACAGGCCTTCTGTCTGAGGAATCAGCACAGATCAACAGACAGGGCTTCTGTCTGAGGAATTAACACAGACCAACAGACAGGGCTTCTGTCTGAGGAATCAGCACAGATCAACAGACAGGGCTTCTGTCTGAGGAATCAGCATGGATCAACAGACAGGGCTTCTGTCTGAGGAATCAGCACAGATCAACAGACAGGGCTTCTGTCTGAGGAATTAACACAGATCAACAGACAGGGCTTCTGTCTGAGGAATTAACACAGATCAACAGACAGGGTTTCTGTCTGTTAACACAAATCAATAGAGGGAGTGCTGACATCACCAACATCCTTCCTGTAAGCAAGTTTCCCTGGCCTGCTCATGCTTACTTCTCTCTCTACTTTCTCTTCTCCCTCCAAGCAATACATACATATGTATGTATGTATGTATGTATATATGTATGTATATGTATGTATGTGTATGTATGCATATGTATGTATAGATATAGATTTAGATATATATGCTATTTCCAATCACCGACTCTTGATTCAGTCGAGGGCTCTTGATTCAATCAAAGGGAAGACTCAGTCAAAGTGCTTGATTGGCTAAAACTCAATCCAGAAAAACAGCAAAAAATCCTACTTTGCTTGCCATTACAGGCAGGCAGTGATTAAGTGTTTTGTCTAGGTAGGGCTTAGTTTTTCACATAACTATTAAGTGTCTGAGGCTGCATTGGAATTTAAGTATTCATGATTCGAAGCTATCTATTGCACTACCTAGCTATAGACCTAGGATTAATCTATTCATTAATGATAAGAGAGATATAGGGAGCTGAGGTTACCAAGTGAGAGAGGAGAGAGAAAAGAGAAGAGGACCCAGCACAGAACCTTGGGGGTAAAGCTATAGTTAGTGGGCATGACACGAATGATGATCCAGCAAAAGAGATTAAGATGGAGCAATGAGGCAGATAGGAGTAACATCAGGAGAGAGATACGTTGTTAAAAAAAAAAAAGTATCCAGAAATCTACAATGATCAATAGTGTCCAAGTTTTCAGAGAAATCAGGAAGAATAAATTAAGACAACCCTGGTGATGAGGTTGAAAGCCTGACTACCGTAAAAGGACTGCCTTAATGACAGTGCCCTCTTGGTTGATGCCAGAGAACATGAATTTGTAGCAAACTCAGTGAGCATGGTTATGTGACTTCTTGTAGCTGTAGTCAGCAGCATGTGAATAGGAATGGAGGGGGTGGACGGTGGGAACATACAGGGTTGGATTTGGACAAAGTATGAGAAGAACAGAGAGTAGCGTATGGTAGCGTACCCTAGAACTATATTACTAATATTGGGAAGGGAGGAAAATATAACCAGAGTAGGGGATGATGGCCTGGGAAAGTACTAAAGGGTAGCAGGATTAAATGTCATGGTGAAAATGAAGAATGAGTTGGGAGGAACAAGGTATAGGGAAAGATGGAAAGATAAGTGTAAATGATTGGTTAAAAGAAGTTCTTAATCATGGAAATAGAAGAGCTCTGGCTGCTGGCAAGCCCAAGGGTGTAATTGTTACTGTGTGTAACTGAGGTGAAGTGAAGGAACAGAGTGTATGTATGTGTGTGTGTATGTGTGTGTGTGTGTGTGTATTCTTCCCTCTTTGAACCAATTCCAATGAGAGTGAAGTTCAAGCATTGTCCCACCCCATCCTGCCCCACTTCCAATGTAAAATGTAAATGTAAGAGCTCTTTCTTGCATACCTCTTTTATGAGAGAAATTTTTCCCCTTTCTACTTCTCCCTTCCTCCTTATCCTAGTGCATCACTCTTTCTCATCCTTTAATTTTGTTGGAGATCATTCCAACATAACTGACTCACACTTGTGCCCTCCATGCATATTCCTTTTAACTGCTCCAATAATGATAAAGTTCTTAAGGGTTATCTGTATCACCTTCCCACACAGGAATGTAAACAGTTTAATTTATTGAGTCACTTATGATTTCTCTTTCATGTTTACCTTTTTATGTTTCCCTTGAGCCTCCTGTTTGAATGTCAAATTTTCTATTCAGCTCTGATTTTTTTTTTATCAGAAATGCTTGAAAGTCCTCGATTTCATTAAATATTCATTTTCCCTCATTAAGAATTATACTCTATTTTACTGGTAGGTGATTGTTGGTTGTAATCCTAACTCCTTTTCCTTCTGGAATATCATATTCCAAGCCTTCTGTTCCTTTAATATGGAAGCTGATAAATCTTGTGTGATGCTGACTGTGCACCTAGTATTTCAATTGTTTCTTTCTGGGTCACTTTGACCTGGAACTCTGGAATTTGACTATAATATTCCTGGGAATTTTCATTTTGGGATCTCTTTCAGGAGGTGATTTGTGGGTCTTGTAACTTCTACTTTACTCTCTGGAGTTAAGCTATCAGGGCAGTTTTCTTTAATAATTTCTTTAACTATGCTTTCTAGGTACTGGTAGTCCACTAATTTGTAAATTATCTCTCCTTGATCTATTTTCCAGGTCAGTTGTTTTTCTAGTGAAATATTTCACATTTTTTCTATTTTTTCATTTGTTGACTTTGTTTTATTGTTTCTTGATGCCTTGTGGAGTCATTGGCTTCCAGGTACCCAGTTCTAATTTTTAAGGATTCCTTTTCTTCAGTGAACTTTTTTATCTTTGCTTTTTTCATTTGGCCAATTCTGCTTTTAAAGTTCTTTCCTTTAGTGATTTATTGTACTTCCTTTTTCATTTGTCCTATTCAACTTTTTAAGGAGTTCTTTTCTATTAGAAAAGGAAATTGAATGAGCCATCAATGAACTCCCTAGGAAAAAATCTCCAGGGCCAGATGGATTTACAAGTAAATTCTATCAAACATTTAAAAGAGTTAATTCCAATACTATATAGACTATTTGGGAAAATCGGCAAAGAAGGAATCCTACAAAATTCTTTTTATGATACAAATATGGTTTGGATACCTAAACTGGGAAGAGCCAAAACACAAAGAAAATTATAGATCAATTTTCCTAATGAATATAGATGCAAAAATTTTAAAGAAGATATTGGCAAAAAGATTACAGCAACTTATCATGAGAATAATACATTATGTTCAGGTAGGATTATACTAGGAATTCAGGGCTAGTTCAATATTGGAATGTGGGTAGCTATGCTTTTTAGGAATATATACTTCACCCTGTTTATGTTTGCATTTCAAAAAAGGAGTTGTATTTTTGTGAGAGGATAAAAGAAAGAAGGGAATGCAGGGCTAGAGGGGAAATGCTGTTAATTCCTACCTGTGTAATGTACAGCAAGATACTTAGCATTTCTGGGCCTTAATTTCCTCATCTGTAAAATGATAGAGTTGAACCAGAAAATTTCTATGTTCCTTCCTCCTCTAGATCCTATGATCAATTTAATTTTATGATCAAAGCAAAAAGATCAAGTAAGAAAAGTGTGCTAATTTTCCTATTAACCACACATGGAAAGTTTAGCTGTTTGGACCATGAGATCTCAAGTAAGGCACTAATGTTCACCTAATGAGAGGGCAACCTAATTATAGGCAAAGTAATGATGAGGAAATAGTCAGAATAGTGTTTTAAGTACTATAGTTGCAAACCTAACCAAAGCATTAAAGCATCATCATACTCCCCAGCAAACTTAAAAACATTGAGGCCAGGGGACCATATCATATGGTTATTTTTTTGTATGCCTCCAATGCATAGAACTGAGTTTCGGAGTAGAAAATCTACTGAAGATTTGGGTTTCTTTTTTTTTTAAGACTCAAGTTGTATCACAAAGGTCCCTTCTAGCTCTTGAGTTTATAAAAATTACCAGGAAATTCTATATTTTTATATTCTGAAGTTCATGAGGTGCTGATCATTTTCAATTTATTCAAAAACTACATCTAGTAGCCATAATTTTCCCTATTATTGTAGTAAATTTTCCATTTGGAAAGCCTTTGATGATAGTAGTAATCCAATACCTGGATTTCCCTGACAACAAACTCTCCACTGGTCCACAGTGAATATGCCCAGCTTTATGCCTTCTACCCTAGACCAAAGCTGTATGAGATCCTGAGTGAATTTCAGGACAAGAAAGACCCTCTTCTCCACCCCAACATTCATCAATTATCGGCAACTAGAGTCAGTTAAAGTAGCCATTGCACATTGACCCTGCTGTTGGCCAGCCTGGAATGTACCACAAGCCCTTTCCCTCATTAGTGTGCTGTCACTGATTAGTGGTGGCAACATGTGAAATGCAAGCTTTGCTGACAGATAACCAGAATCGAGATCAAATTACCTTGAGTATAAATATTCAAACTCCACAGTAAAAAAAGTAAGATAAGTGGGAATACATTAGCTTTTACCCGTACATGAAAATAAGGGCTTTACAAAGTCAACATCTGTTTTTGATTATCAGTTATGTGGGGGACGCGACAGGCAGCACAGAAATTAAACCCCCTCTGCTCGTAAAAGGTTGCCAGCTGTGGGTAATAAGTCAGCCCATCTTCACACAGAAAGTTTGGGTGGAAGGGGGGTGAAAAGGGTGTGGAATATTTTATGAGCAAGTGCAGCTTTTTTTCACAATGTTTTGTTTTAACCAAGATTTTCAACATTCTTACATACACCAAGACGCTAAGGTTTGGTTCCAATTTGACCAATGTGATTTTTTTTAACCCCACATTTAAAATTTTTGCTAAAGTTATGCCTAATTCAATTCAAAAAGTAAATAGGCCTATTCACAAAAAGGTAACAAATTGCTTAAAAGATATATTCTAAATAGGCCTGCAAAAAAGAAACTTCCATCTGGTCTTTCCTAGCAAAGATAGGATAAAATACACTTTTTTTTTATCAGTAGGCAAACATTTATTTAACTTCTACTATATGTCAAGGATGTATAGCCTCCTAAATATATGCTAAGGAAAAATGTGTCCGCTGTGATACTGATATAGGTTGTACTTGTTGGGACCCAAGCCATCATCTGCAAGAGGCAACCGATTTGGGGGAAAGGTTCCAAAGAAAGGCGACATGGCACAAAGAATACTTGATTGAGAATTAAAGGAAGTGAGCCATTATTGCTATTTCCTACCTGCATATCTTTGGGAAAAGTCATTTAATCTTTCAGAACCTTGTTTTCCCCATTTGTAAAATTACATGAACTCTGAATTCCCTTCCTATTCTAACTCTTTGATGCTATGACTCAAGGTCCAATCCTTCTGTTCCCAGAAACCAGCACTGATAAACCCTGAAGGTGTGGATGCCCTGAGCCTAGTGTAGCTCTGACTTCAGGAAACATAGACTTAGGTGGTGACTGTGCTTGAAATGGATCACATTCAGTTCGAAAAGTAGCTCTTACGTACCATGTGCAAGGCGGAGTGTAGTGCATAGAGGCCTGGCCTCAGAACCAGGAAGACCAGAGTTCAAGTGGCATTTTTGGCATATGCTGATTGTATAACCCTGGTCAAGCCCTTAACCTCTCCATGCTAGGCAACTCTAAGACTGTAAGTTAGACAGAAGGTGCTGAACTGAATTGGCAGAGGAAGATTCCTCACTTAGAAGATCCCTATAACAATGAAATTAAAGGTTCATTCCCTGTCTACTACTACCACCACCACTAAGCACCCAGTCCTACAAGGCAGAACCAACCAGATTTGAGGAGAGAGAAGTGGAAACCTTGAGATAAAAAACCTGAATCCTTCTCCAAAACCATAGAACATGTGGAGAGCATTTCTTGGTCTTGACTAATGCTTAAACTCAGCTTACTGTTGAACTTGTTGATCTAGGATTACCTAACTCTGCCACTCACCTAGTTTGCTGCTCCCTCCAATCCCTTCCTGCTCTCTTTACTCTTACTGGTTTTCAGTTATCCAGTGGACTGAAGCACTACTTCTTCCCACACTTGAATAGGTGGCTTGCACCTTGGTTAATGATTTTCATTGACTGATTCATTGATTCAAGAAGTCGGACTTCCGTAATTGTTGAGACTGAAATATGGAATGTGCTTCACTCTTTTTAGTTCATGTTGCTACTTTTCCTTATTTTGTTTAAAAGAGAAACTTCCCTTTCATTTAAGGCTTTTAAAGACGTAGACAAGCATCCAGGTGGTTGCTGTTTCCAGCTTTCTGGGGTGTGCAAGTCAAGGATGCAGAAAAGCTTTTCAATCAAAAGTCCTACCTCACAATTTATAAGAGGAAAGCTGTCATTTTTATCTCAGACCACTCTCCCATTTAGCTAACAATGCCTCTCTTCTCTTTTGCTTCCCCTTGCATATTTCCACATGTTTTTTTTTATTCCATCCAACATAGCTCCAACCAAAAGAAAAGGGGGTGCCAACCCATGCACATTCACTGCTTAGCTGTGCAACTTCCCCCAAAGCTGCATAAAATAGTTACTGGCTTTTTCCAGTGGGGAGATTTCTGACCTGACTAAACTTCTGCCCATATCATTGCTTTTTGAATACAGTATCTTGTAAAAGTTTCTTTGCATGATTTCTCAATACATTCTACATACATTCAGCATAGTAGTAGATTCACAAATTTTAGAACCTGATTTCTACCTGAAACTCCAGCACAATATTCTTTCATCTCTCCTTTCTCCCTTTATCCCTCTCCTTCCCTCTCTCACTCTCTCTGTCTCTCTATCTCTCTGTCTCTGTCTCTCTCACACACACACACACACACACACACACACACATATCTATATAGACTGACTTTCTAATAAGGGCATGATAGAACAAGACTGAATAAACCGAAAATCAGGTCTGGCAATTTTGTTCTAGAAAAAAAAGTTTGGATTTATTTTTAGAATATTTTTAATTGAAGTTGTTTGGAGTCATGTTGATGAGGCTGCTAAGCCTTGTCTTTTCTCAAGCTCTGCCAGTTGCCTAAGAGGCTGCGACCAAGGAAACCAGGGGCAGAAAAGGCAAATAACACTTTTTCCCAAGAACATGGTGAACAAAGGAGCTTTGTTTCACTGCAGTGGCCATGTGCGTGAGGAGTGTGACCATTTTTTTTCAGCCACCTTGAGCCAGACACAATTACAAAATTGCTCAGAAGATCAAGCCCCTTTTTACTCAAAGGGCTTGGTTTAAGTTCCAATTTGGGTTATTTTATAAAGTATACAATACCCAAACCACAATTCAACAAACTTGTTATTAAACTAACTAATGAGATAAATAGAAGGCTTCAGTTGCCTGAGGAAATCAGGTTGGGGAAACGACATTGTATCAATTTTTTTAACCACAATTTGGACTTCAGATTATAAACATGGTTTATGGAATGGAGTGTGGAAGGAGGGTAGGTTGGGGAAGATAATTTCATCCTGAAAATGGGTTTTCTCCCCTTTTATGGAAATTCAGAATGAATGTGTGGATACCGTAGAGCCAAAATTGTATCAATTGGGAGAAGAAAATGGTTCAGAATAAAATTGTTCTAAATGATCCACAAAAATTAAAATACACACACATATGCATCCGTGTACACACACACACACACACACACACACACACTCCCATTAACCCTTATGAGCCAGCTCTTGAAAGCTTAGGATTTCTTTGAGAGTTGAAAGCAACATTTTAAATAAAAACAAAAATTTGACCAGACTATTTAAAAACAAAACACCACCCACTCATCCTAGGAGAGACACAAAAAAAGAAAGAAAAGTAAACAATTTCATCATTTGTTACTACTCATTCACCCAGTAAAAGGTACTACTACCTGCCTTGGGCAGGGGGCTATTTACCTCTATCTGGTATTTAAGAAACCAGAAGTCTTATTCTAATTTTAAAATCTTGTCTTTAATTTTCCATGGAAAGCCAATACTTTAGAAAGAAAGAAAAAGAATCCTGATTCTAGGTATGACACATATATCCTACACTGCTATTTATATCATCTTTCATAACCTATGATGTTATATCATAGCCAAATGCCTATTTATGTCGGAACCTCCCAGCTTTCCTTTTCCTTCTGCCTCTATAATACACCTCAACAAATCTCCTATTTCTGTTCTCACTTCCTATGCTTTCATTTCTCTCTCTCATTCTTCCTAAGCACTTTCTGTTCACTCACCACAATCTCCAGTGCTTCTCCTCCTCCCTGTTCTATGCTTCCAACTCTGCTCCCCCTCCTCCTTAGCAAGGACTTCTCTCCTACTTTTGAGGCCCACTATCACATTTCTTCTTCCCTTTTCCATATTTCTGAATACTCCATCACTCTCTTCTCATTTGGTCTAGGCTCTGAGAAAAGAGGGGACTCTTCTCTTTGTCTCCTTTGCCAACTACTCTACTATGCCCTTGATCCCACAACTGCCTGTCTCTTTGGGAACTTGACCTCTCCTTTCACTTTTGTCTGCAGGCCTCCTTCACTGTTGCCTGCAAGCATGACTGGTTGACTGTCCTTAAGAAACCTTTCTGACTCTGCTATCACCCCAAACTCTTATCCTACACCTTTCTTCCCTTTCTCATCCGGGTTCCTAGAAAAAAAGGCATCTCCACCCATTGTCAAAGTCCCTTATGAGTCCCTTGCCATGAGACTTTGCTCAACTGACGTTGACCCCTCTCCAAGATTACCAGTGATCTGCCAACTACTGACTGTGCCAGTTTTATTTTTCCCTGTTCTTCATCATTCTTGACTCCTGAGAAGCTTTTCACACTGTCCACCCCCCATCCCCTTTGGCTACTCCTTCTTCTCTCTATTTGTCAGGATGCTTTCCCCCAATTTTCTTCTTGCCTGATTTTTCTCCTTTGCAAGATTATCATTCTTTTCTTTCCCGCTGTGGAGCCCTTATTAAGCTTTGTCCTGGGCCTTCTCTCTATGTATCTCACAGATCTCATTAGCTTCCATGGATTCAGTTATCACATCTACACAAGTGACTCAAAAATCAATCTATCTAGTTCTAAATTCTCTCCTAAACTCTAGGACTGCAGTAATTGACTGCTAAATGTAACTACTTGGATGCACCATTAGGCACCACAAAGTCAGTATCTCTTTCCCCTAAATCTGCCCCACCTCCAAACTCCCTATTTCTGTTAAGGGCACTACCATCTTGCCAATGGAGTTCACAAATTCATTACCATCCTTGACTCCTACCCTTTTATCACCCACCCACATCCAAAGAGTTGCCTGAGAAAAGAGGGAACCCTTCTCTTTGTCTCTTGACAAAGATTCTGTTGAATCTACCTCACTCCCATATCTCTCTCATCCTCTCCCCCTTCTTACCACTCCCATGGTCACCCACACTCATTCTGACCCTCAGCCATGTAATATGTCACCTGTGTGACTTTAGACAAGCCACTTCATCTCTGTAGGTCACATTATCCTCATGTATAAAATGATGGGATTAAATCAGATAGCTCCTAAGGTCCCTCCCAGTTCAAAACCTATGATGCTATATTACTCTCCTATATGGTCTCCCTTCTCCAATTCATCTTCCATTCAGCTGTGAAAATAAGCTCCCCAGAGCATAGGTTTCACCATATCACTTCCTTACCCCCACATCCTCCGTCTCCCCTTTGTCTCTTGAATAAACTATGAGCTCTTAAGCCTCCCACAAGCTGGCTCCCAAACCTCCCCTTCCAAGCCTTTCACATTACTCTCCTTTTCATGTTCAACCTTCTGGCCAAAATGACCTACGTGCTGTATCCCAAACTGGTCATTTCCTTTCAAGCTTCCCCCTCCCCACAGACCATGCCTGGAATGCATTTCTTCTTCACATATGTCTTGGAATCCCCTTCCTAAAAGGAATCCTTCCTGAAGTTCCCTGCAGCTGTCAGTTCTCTGTCCTTGCTTACATGACTTTGAGATGTCTGGATACAGATTTGTCTGAGAACCAGCCTGGTATAGCAGACAGAGTGCTGGGCTCAGTGTCATGAAACGCCTGACCTCTCTGGCTAGTTGTGCAACTCTGGGAAAGTGCCTTCCCTCTGTGCCTCAGTTTAGGACTTAGCTACTAACTGGCAGCTGCTGAAATAGATTCCACAGATTCTTTGGATATAATTTCTGGAGAGCATGCCAATATTGTACTGTATCCTCAGGACTTAGCATGGTGCTTGCACAGATAGGTGCTAAATCATTAGGTTTGTTTTTGTTTTTTATGAAATATATCTGTTCAGATTTGGTTGGTCATGAGAATACATCGTGATACCCAAGGAGATACGACAACAAGCACTGAAGGCTATAATTCCTAACTAAGTTCATTTTATCAGGTATTGCCAGGGAATGAACTGTTCCACATAATTAAATTTCCATATAAAAGAAACTTGCCTCTTTAAGCAGCAAGACTGCTTTTAACTATGATAGAAATCTTTCTAAACCCTCTTGCACAATTTTCTCTTTTCAAAAGAAATAAATGGAACATGTTTTAACCTTTCTAGATGACTCAAGGGACGTCAGGATAAACATTGGGTATTGTGCTGCCCTCCGGGGCCAAGGAGGGATGGAGGATTGCTTGTCCTGCCACTAAATGGCCCCAAATTGTTTTTATTTTCTAGTGATTGCATCTGCTTTTTCTCATTCTTGCTTTCTCTTGCAATGTCAAGGAATATCAGTTATCATTTGTCATTGCTTTCACTGCCTCGAAGACGTCCTCCCTTCATAACCTCCCCACATAAATCTATTGCATCTAATAAACAGTAAATTGGAAGCCAGATGGCCAAGCCTATTAAACCCAAAGAGTACGAGGTTCCTAAAGTTGTGAGGAAAGGTAGCTCTTCCATGGAGTAAAATACATAAACTTTATGTCAGTTATTTTTCTTCTTTTTTTTTTGGCTTATTTCTCAGGTCATCGTGTCATAGACTAGGAGCTATAAGGGATATTTTATAGAGGAGGAAATGCAAGCCGCTGAATGAACGAAAATTTGAATTCCAGTCTTCTAGACTCCAAGTTCAGAGCTCTCACCATCTAGCTGCCCCATAAATGTGTTCTGGAAATTTGAAATCTCCAGTAACCCAATTTCTAATTACATGGCAGAGGTGGGAGTGGGGAAAAAGGAGAGGCCTCTGTTGTGTATCAGTGGCTGGGCATGTAGGAAGACAAACCAACATTTCAGTAAGAGGATGACCTTGAGAAAATGGGCTTGAGCCCGTATTAGGATCCAAACTTAATCTGCCAACAAATGGTTTCATAAAGTTTGTTGTTTTTATTCCAGTCAGCAAAATTACAAATCAAGCTTAGGCTAAAATTTCTGGCTATCATGTATACAGTCCAAACTAAATCAGTCAAGAAGCATTTTCTAAGTACTTAATATATACTATTATATACTTACTATGTACTATTAAGTACTTACTAGATACACTAGGCAGCTAGATGGGGCTCAGTTGGGCCTGGAGTCAGGATGACCTGAGTTCAAATCTGTCCTCAGACACCCACTAGCTGTGTGACCCTGGTCAAGTCATTTAGTCTTTATTTGCTTTGACATACTGGAGGAGGAAATGGCAAACCAGTCCAGTGTGTTTGACACCCAGACAGTAGTGGTGTGCTGTGTCCATGGGGTCATGAAGAGCTGGGCACAACTGAAAGACAACGCATTTACCTAGGCATTATGGTAAGTGCTGAGAAAACATAAAAAAAAAAACCAAAAACCCTTCTCTTCACAGAGCCCACATTCTCTAGCAACGTATACATGAACCAGTGATGAATATAGAGCAGCTGAAAGAAAACCTTAGAGGGAGAGGTACTAGCATGTTGGTGAGGGGTGAATGGGCTGGCAAAGGCCTCCTGCAGGAAGTAGAGATAGAGCTTGAGCTGTGTTTTAAAGGGAGTCAAATGCAGAGAAGGAAGAGGAAGAGCATTCCAGAAATACTGAAGAGCCGATACAAAGGTAAGGAAATGAGAGGGGTGGGCGTCTTATGGATGGGAAACAGCAGCCAGTCTGGTTGAACCATAAATTATACGGAAGGGTGGACTGTGTTAAAGACTGGAAAGATAGGAAGGGTCTAGCTTGGGAAGATGGTTAAATATCAAAAAGAGAAATTTTATTTGATCATAGACTTAATAGGAGCCAATGTAGTTTATTGAGTATGGGGTCAGGAGAAGGTGACATCCTCAGTCCTATGCTTTAGCCATTGTACAGAGAATGGATTGGACTGAAGAGAGCCTGGAGACAGAGAGTTCAATTAGAAAGGTACTGTAATTATCCAGACTATATTTTTTAGATTGGCAGTACTGTAGGTGGTATGGGGATATCAGTCCTACGTCGCGATTTCTGAAACCAATTCAGGGAATATTTCAAGGAACTCACAGAAATGGGACAGATAATCAAGCAGCCAGTCATATTTTAAACCCAGTTCTGACACTCTGAGGAACTTCCTTATTCACTACATTAAAATGTTGCTCCTAGGGCCAGCCTCACAGAATTAATTTCCCTGAGTGACACTTAAGATGCTTCAAGACAGTTCATTTCTTTGGGTCTTTTATTTATAGATTAAATAGATCGCATTGATTCAGGAATTTTCAGTCATTTTTTTTGTCAGCCTGGTGAAGCCTAGAGAGCCCTTCTCTGAATAATGCTTTAAAATGCATAAAATGAAATATATAAGACAAAGGAAACTGATCATATGGAAAAAGAATTATCAAAATAGTTTTAAATAAACAAGTTCAAGAATTCTGGACCAGAAGACTTCCAAGTTTCCTTCAGTCTCTCAGAGCTGGGATCTCTTTGATACCTACAAGTCCCTAGGACTCTAGTATTAGAATACGCAGATGTTGCTAAGTCTTAAAATGGAACGCTAACTAGGATTTGTCGCCAAATGGTTCCCTTTCATTTTAGTTGTGTATCACATATTCGTTCACCATAAGAAATGTGGGGGTTTAGGGGAGATACAGGGGAGGGGAGTTCATTGCCAACTCATACAATGCCACGGAAAAATATCTCCCCATAGCCATCTTCAAGTAACAGTGGTAAACTATTCTTCAGACTTTACTAGCATTAAGCCTTCCATTTCTCTCTATAGTTGGAACCAAAACAAAAAAGATTCTTGAATGTCTTGACACAATAAAAATTACTGTATTCATTAATGTGAATTAACTAAAGTCTTCTGAAAATTCTATTAACAATGAGCAACATAGGGCAATGCTGAAGTCTAAGTCTGTACAGACCATTACACTACATGACACCTCACATAATAACTTCAGTGCCCACTAATGACTAAAGCTTTGTGCAAGCTGAGAACATATTTACCAAAGGATGTATGCCAATTCATCACCCTAATGTCATATGTTCAAAATTAATATTTTATAGGGAGAGCAATTAAAATATAACTCTTTGTTTCCATTCATCAAGATCAAGGAGAGACTATACAATGTGCAAGGCAAACAAAATTAAATTATTTCCCACCAAAAAATGTCATCTCATAAATACTTCCTAGCATGAAAAGTCCAATTGGGTAGAATAAAATCTTTGAAAAACCAAGTAAATATTCTCAAAGAGAATTTAAATAATAGCAGGAAGTAGCTGAATGCAAATTGTATTGAGACAGTACAAGGACCACCTACCTTCAGCTAATCCAATCTCTGCGTGAAACAGAATTCAGCTGGTGCTTTTTTGCATCCTTAGGAAAGCTTTACTGTAATGGAGGAAGGGCCTAGGAAGGCTAGTTTTAATAGCCTGAGTAAATAAATGAATGTTATGTAAAAATTAATGGCAACTATAAAAATAAGAATTTTAAATTAGCCTTTGGTCTTTCCTATCAAATTGACCTTAAAGAGATCTTTGCATTTCCTTCCTTGATGACTAGATTTTCTATACAATTTCTCTAGTGGGAAAATAGAAGCAGAAGAGCCAGACCAAAGAGATGTTTGGCTCAATTTAGACTGGATGGTTCTTACTCAGATATTTAATGTATTTAACACCTGTTTTGTAGATCACCTAAATCCCTCATAATTTCATCTTAATAAAGTACATAGAAAGCTGCCTATTCTTACATATTCTTTGATCACTTATTTTTTAAAAAGTGAAGTATCTATTGAAAACCCAGAATCCATAAGGACACTGTGTGGGATAGGATTACTGATTTACTGTGGAAAGTGACCTCAGAAATTATATCCTCGAGTGCCTCATTTTACAAATAAGGAAGCTGACACCAAGAGAAACAAAGTGGCATACACGAAATTCTCCAAAACTCCAAAGGATAAAAAAAATCTTTTTTTTTTCTGTTCCATAGTCAGATCAAATATAACTCAAAAAAAACTTCTACCATTTTCCTTATTGGACTATTCTGATGATCATATAAGCTCTGAGGATCCTAATGCCAATTCCCGTTTCTATTCAGGAGTTCTGAAGAGCCAAGCTGTCTACATCTCCTCTCAGGACTCTAATATTAACCTAACACAAAACATCATTAGCTTAAGCCCCCACCAGCATGCTTTCCCCCAAGACTATTATTTGAGAATCATTTAATCAAGGAGCTTTGAGTAATTTTTAAAAAGGGTTATTTAAAGGCAACTTTAAATAGAGTGTACAGTGGATAGTGATGCTCCTGCAGCCAGGAATACCTTAGTTCAAATCCACCCTCAGATACTTACTGTGTGACCTTGGGAAAGTCATTTAACCTCTGTTTGCTTCAATTTTCTGCAGAATAAGGATAATGACAGCATCTACCTCACCGTTGTTGTGAGGACCAAATGAGAATGATATTTGTAAAAAATATTTCGCACAGTGCCTGGCACTATGGATAAATGCTTATTCATTTCCTTGATTCTCTCTTTTCCAAGGTAATACAATAAGAATATGAAGTCTGTGACTTCCTCTCCCACAATAGTGTCCAGAGGAAAGCGGGATTAGATTTAGGAAGCGTATGTGACCAAAGGGTCACTCCCCACTCCTGACTGCTGCAAGTCCCTTCCTCACTCCTGGAGGTGTTCAAGAAGTTTTTTCACCCATTTTGTTGTCTCTTTGCTGGGCTCCTTATTGAGCCCCAGATCCATTCTGTCCTTGGTTCCCCTTCATGCAGACACTGCTGCCAACTGATCAAGGGGCATTAGGTAACACACCACTAGGAAGATGGGAAGTCCAACATCCCCTGGAGGTCCTCTTTCGCTCCAAGCCTGGGGGAGGTGGGGGAGGAGACCTGACCTCTTCTCTCCCCTCATGGTTCCTCCTTGGGGGATGTGCTGAAAAGTCACAAACTCTAAGTTCTGCAAGAGTTCCCACTATAGATAACTTGATGTTTTTATAAATATTCAGAGATTAGAATGAAATCCCACAGCCAACTAGATCTGACTTCTTCCCGGAACCTTTATCAAGTGACTTTCAAAGACTTTTCACACTTAACCTGAGATCTTAGTTGATTCCTTTTTTAAGTTATTCTCCCTAGTTATCAAGGCTAAAATGAAGTGGGATGACTTTGACTCCACTCGTACTCTAGCAATGTCCTTAGGTTTGAATAATCCCCGGAGTTTCTTTGATAAGATATTACTTACAAATCAAAATATTTTTAAATGGTCTGAATGACAGGATACCTAATCTATCAATCAATAAACATTTATTAAGTACCTACTGTGTTTCAAGCATTGTACTAAGCCAGAGGTAGGGGAACCTGCAGCCTCAAGGCCACATGTGGCCTTCTAGATCCTTGAGTGCAGCCTTTTACTGAGTCCAAGTTTTACAGAAGACATCCTTTTGTTAAGCGGATTTGTTTTGTGAAGTTTGGATTAAGTCAAAGGGCCACACTTGAGGACCTAGAGGGCCGCATGTGGCCTTGAAGCCTCAGCTTCCCCACCCCTGTACTAAGTAATAGGGATACAAAAAGAGGTAAAAGACAGTCTCTGCCTGCCAGGGGCTTACAATCTAAAGGGGAAACAACATGCAAAGAAATGTATACAAAGCAAGTTCTATACAAAATAAATAGGAAATGATTAAAATAGAGGGAAGGCCCTGAAATTAAGAGGAGTTGGGAAAAACTTCTGTGGAAGGTATACCTTTGAGAATTAGCCATTCACTGGGTAGAACCGTAATTATATCCACCCAATTTAAATCAATTTAACAAATATTTATTAAGCACCTGAGGGTTATCATGGACTGGTAGATTAGGATACAGGGCTTGGGAGTCACAAAGATCTGGATTCAAATCCTGAAAATTATTTAATCTTTTTATGCCTCAGTTTCTTCATTTGTAAAATGAGAAAGTTAGACTCAACCTCTAAGGTCCCTTTTAGCTTTAAATCTATGATTATCATTCTATGACCCACTATATTTAAGGAAGCTATGAGTCAGTGTTTAGACCATCTATAAACATGAACTTAGCAGCTGGTAGCTGAATGTTTAACCTAAAAGCCATATTACTGGAGAAATCTAATCATATCAGCCTTGTGACATTTTAACTAGGAACGAAACAAAAGTTAAAATGAAGCTACAGCTAAAATGGAACCTGGGTTGGCTCACAGGTTCTTCTCAGAGTGGCAGTAAAGGAATTGGTGGAGTTGGTTCAATTATGTGTCAAAAACTATGTATCAAAAGGCAGCAAGAAAAAAGCTTCTCAAGGGACACTTGGTCATCTGGTATTATTGCAGGGTTCTTGACAAGCATTGGCAAAGAGCGTCATCATGAAGATAACTGTTGTACACCCCAGTGTCTATTGCATAGGATGAAGGAGAGGAATTATACAAATCATTAGGCAATTCTGTCCACCTTAAACTAACATATTTTAATGTTCAGTGACTTCAAGGCAAATAGGCACAGAGGAAGACAGTGAAAAAATAAGTTAAGATTCAGGAGTAAAAAGTAAGAGAAGTCAAAAGATTTTAGAGTATGGTGAAGCCTAATGCCTTTCTATCATGATGAATTTTTTTTGGAAATAGGAGTCGAGGAGTTGGGCATGGCAAGCACCAAACAGCACCACAAAATCTGAAATTAATTCTATTTTACCAGACAAAAAACTACTGATGTGGGAGACCCTGCTGCATCAGTTGTCAGTTTATCATCAGAACACCAACTTGTTAGAGCAAAGACAAAAATCAATGTCATTTGACACCATTGAGCTACAACATATCACTCCATTCTTCTTGAAACTACTTCTACGGCTCCTGGGACACACCATCCAGAGTCTCCTACCTCTCTGGCCGTTCCTCCTTGATCACCTTTTCTGAATACTTGTTCTGTCTCCCATCCCAACCCGACCTCTTGCATATTGTGATGATGCCCCAAACTTCCTCTCTGCACACTCATACGTCATCTGCTTCTATTATTTCAGTCTTTATCTGCAGATAAAGATACAAATATGTATCTCTAGTACTAATCTCACTCTTGAATTCCTTTCTTTATTAGAATCAATTTTTATTTATTTGCATTGTTAATAACAATTCAAACTGAAAAAGAAACTTTAGGTATACTGAAATGATACAGAAGAAAACTATTTCAGCAATGAAAGACAAGAGGAGTGAGGTAATTCAATATAATTTAAACATTTAAATAGAAACACTGTGTATAGTAGGAAAATTCTAAATTATTTACCTCTTATTCCTATTCCAGAGAAAATTGGAAAAGCCGATATCAGAAGAGTATTCTCAGTTCCATTTTTACGGCAAAGAAATCCTCTGAACAAATTGCTTTAATCTTTGTGTTGCCACTTTCTGTTGGTCCTGGTATAGAGATTTTCTTCGTATCTGCAATCTTATAGTCTATTTTCCCTTGTTTTATAAGAGAGATTTTCTTTTATAAGATTTTAAAATTTTTAAACTCTTTTTAAGATTTTGTGTTCCAAATTCTCTTCCACCTTTATGTCCCTTGCACACTCATTGAGAAGGCAAGCAATGATGCCCATTATAAATGTGATCATGCAAAATATATTTTCATATTAACCATATTACCCAACAAGAGCTGCTTTGATCTCCACTCCAATTTTATTCACCTAGAGCTTTTTTCATCATAAGCCCTTTGGAATTATTGTGGTTCATTTTGTTGATCAAAGTAGCTAAGCATTTCACAGTTTGTTACCATTACAATGTTCAATTACTCTACTTCTATTCACTTTAAATCAGTTCATACAAATCTTTCCAGGCTTTTCTAAAACCATCATCACCTTTGTCATGTTTTACAACGCAATAGTATTCCATCATAATCATATACCACAACTTGTTCAGTCATTTCCCCAATTGATGGGCATTTCACAACTCCACTAACAGTGCATTAGTGAACCTATTTTTCCATATCCCCTCGAACATTGATCATTTTTCTTTTTTGTCATATTCACCAATTTAATAGGTCTGAAGTGGTGCCTCAGAGTTGTTTTAATTTGCATTTCTTTAATCAATAGTGATTTAGAACACTTTTTGATGTGACTGGTGTAGCTTTGATTTCTTCTTCTAAAAACTGCCTATTCATGTCCATATAACCATATCCATCGTAAACACAAATAGTTAAAAAAAAAAAAGCACATTTATCATTTGGGGATTTGATATGATTATAAATTTGGCTCATTTTCCTCTATTTCTGTGAAATGAGACCCTTTTCAGAGAAATTTGCTGTAAAATAATTTTCCCCGCTTTCCTGCTTTCTTCTTCATTTTGGTCACTAGATCACTGTGGTCATTTGGTGTTGTGTGCTGTGCACCTAACCTATTCCACCGTTAAACTGCTGTTTCTCAGTCGCTATCTGATCACTTTGATGACTGCTTTGTAGCACAGTTTGCAATCTGTCACAAGCCCATCTTTCTTCACTTTTTTTCATTAATTCTCTTGATATTCTTGACCTTTTGTTTTCCATTTCATTTTTATTTTTTGTAGCTTTATAAAATAATTCTTTGGTAGTTTGATTGGCACTGAATAAGTAATTTAATTTATTATATTGACTTGGCCTATCCATGAGCAATTTGTATTTCTCCAGTTGTTTATACCTGCCTATTTATATGAAAAATTTTTTATAATTTTGTTTGTATCATTCCTGGATGTGTCTTGGAAGGTATTTTATACTGTATTGATTAGGGCAGCTAGGTGGTGCAGTGGATAGAGCACCAGTGCAGGAGTCTGCAGGACCTGAGTTCAAATCTCACCTCAGACATTTGACACTCACTAGCTGTGTGACCTTGGGCAAGTCACAACCCCAACTGCCTCATCCTGGGTCACCTCCAGTCATCCTGATGAATATCTGCTCACTGGATTCAGATGGCTTCAGAGGAGAAGTGAGGCTGGTGACCTGCACTGCCCTCCCTCACTCAAAACAAAGTCAAATGCAAATCATGTCATCATTTCTCTGATGGCATGGTCTTCTTCGGCAACAAAGGATGAACACGCTGTAATGGTTGGTTGTTGTCCTTCATTCTCGAAGAGGATCAAAATGATACCACCATGATAAAGTCAAGTTTCAATGTGTCCAAACATGACTGATCAGACCAATATGAACCCAGAATGTTCTACCACAGATTGGCCACAGATTGTCTGTGTGAACATTTGGGGTGGTTACTCCAAATTTGCATATCCTATATTTCCTTTGTGCTGTCTCAATTCTGCTTTGCTCATTGAGTGCAGCACCCTTTCCAATGTAGGCACACCATGCTGAGATCTAGACATGGTCTAGTCGTCTGGTAAAAGGGTCTAAGGAGGATCTTGATGAGACTGGGGTAACTAGTGGTGTATACAGTTATTTTAAATAGACTTTATCTTTCTATCTCTTCTGCCTGGGTTTTGTTGGTAATATCTAGAAATGCTGATGATTTATGTGGCTTTATTTTTTATCATGCTACTTTGCTTAGTTGGTTATTTGTTCTAATAGGGTACAGTCTCTGGCAACCTCCTTGGACTCCCCTTGAATCTTCCCACTTAATCTGGCATTTCATACTTAAGCCTATTACCCTTAAGCTAGTCTGGCCCATCCTTGATTACTTCCCACCCTAACCCTCTATTGTCTGATACCTCCCAATTGCCTCCAGTTGTTTTCCACCCTTGATTACATCACTAGTTACCCCAGTTTCATCAAGATCCTCCTTAGACCCATCTCCTGGATGACTAGACAACCTCTAGATCTTTCTCATGTTCTTTCTGTATATAAATTCCATCTCCCCTCCATGGAGGGGCTCAGATTCAATCCAGTTCCCACTCTATCTAGCTGAGATTCTATTTGACCTGCTTGCCAATACAAGCATCACAAATGGCAAGTCTCCTTTAGAGTCAACTTAATATGGCAAACCTTTAATAAACTTTTACTTTGACTGGAAGTAGACTTGAGTTGAATTCATTTAACAGGAGCTGGCATGTCAGTATTTGGGGTCACGAGCACCCCAAACCTCATCAGTGTGGTTCCCACACCTCAAGAGTTCCAAATAATTTTTAGTTGATTATCAAGGTTTCTCTAAGTATACCATGATATAATCTGCAGAGTAATAGTTTTGTTTCCTCATTGCCTATTGTCGTTCCTTCAATTTCTTTTTCTTATCTTATTACTACAGCTAGTATTTCTAGTAAAATATTGAGTAATGTGGTAATGGACATCCTTGTTTCATCCTTGATATTAATGGGAAAGCTTCTAGTTTATCCCCATTATAGATAATGCTTGCTCTTGATTTTAGATAAATACTACTTATCATTTTAAGAAAAAGCTCTATTTATTCCTGTGCTTTCTATTGCTTTTTCATAGGAATGGGTGTTGTATTTTGTCAAAAGCTTTTTCTGCATCTATTGAAGTAGTTGTATGATTTCTGTTGTTGTGTACCTAGTATAAAGCCCACCTGTTGTATGTTTTTGTGCTATATGTAGTCACCTTGCCAGCATTTTATTTAAAAATTTTGCATCAATATTCTTTGGAGAAATTGGATTATAGGGTTTTTTCTCTTTTTTTTACTCTTCATGGCATAGGTATCAAAACAATATTTGTTTCAAAGAAGGAATTTGGTAGGATTCTTTTTTAACCTGTTTTTACAAATGATTTATATAATACTGGAATTAATTGTTCTTTAAATATTTGGTAGAATTCTCTTGTACATCCATCTAGTTCTGAGGTTTTTTTCTTAGCAGGCTTACTTATGGCTCATTCAACTTCTTTTCTTAGATAGGGTTATTTTGTATTCTATTTCCTTTTCTGCTAATCTGGATAATTTTAGTTTTGTAAATATCCATTCATTTCACTTAGATTGTCAGTTTTATTAGCATATAATTAGACAAAATAGCTCCTCACAATTGCTTTAATTGCATCTTCATTAATGATGCATTCACCCTTCTCATTTTTGATACTGGTAATTTAGTTTCCTTTTTTAAAAAAATCAAATTAACCAATGGTTCATCTATTTTGGGTTTTTTTTTTTAAATATAATTAGCTCTTAGGTTTATTAGTTCAGTGGGTTTTTTTACTCAGTATTATCTTTTCCCTGATTTTCAGGATTTCCATTTTGGTTTTAGTTAAAGGTTTTTAATTTTTTTTAGTTATATGCCCAATTCATTGACTTTTTTATTGAATATATGCATTTAGATATGGGAATTGTCCCCTAAATACTGCTGAGGCTACATTCCACCAATTTGAGAATGTTGTCTTATTGTTGTCAGTGGTCTTGAATGAAACTATTGTTTATTTCTATGATTTGTTCTTTGACCCACTCATACTTTAGGATTAGACTTTTTCATTTTAAAAATTAGATTATTTCATTTCCAATTAATTTTTAATTTATGCTTCCAATGCCCTTTATGTAATGTAATCATATTGTATTATTGATGAGGTGCAGACTCTGGGGACCTCCTTGAATTCCCGTTGACTCTTCCCATTTAATCTGCTCTTTCATACTCACATCTGTTACCCTTAACCTAACTTGGCCCTTCCTTGTGTGTTACCTCTGTTACAATGTCTGGATTGCCCCACCTACTTCCCACCTAAACCCAGCTGTTTCCCACCCTGGATTATATCACTAGTTACCCCAGTCCCATCAAGATCCTCCCTAGACCTTCCTCCCAGACTACTGGACAATCTCTAGATATTTCCCAACGTCTTTCTGTATATAAGTTTGTAAGGGCAAGCAAAGTAGGATCTTTTGCTGTTTTTGTTTTAGTATAATCAAGAAGTATTATGCTTCTGATTGCATCTTGCCTTTATCAACCAAGAGTCTTTACCAGGAGTAAATTACAAAAACAAGAGTTTCTTTAACTAGAAACAATATATGTTATGTGCCCATTAAGGGGAGTTTGATTAGGGAAGATTTGTAGGAAGGTCCACACCTTTTGTTAATGAGGCACTGGTTCTCTATAGTTGGGATGCCTTCTGGCTCAAAAAAAGGTATAAATACTCTGAGGGTGAGGTTTTACTTTGGGGGCTTAGTTTTTGGAAGAAGCTTTATGTGCCAGACAAGACTCTGGGAAGCTGCTAAGAAGCATACACACCCCCACCTTGAAAATCCAGATGTTGGTGCTTTACTCTCTGGCAACTATGGTCAAACAGTTGGACCTGTCTGTTGATTTGTGATATACTTATTGCTTATGTCAGACAGTTTGGAAGTGCTGTCTGTTGATTTCCTGAACTAAGTGAATGATATATGTGCTAGATTAAAGGAGATTGTTAACCCTTCAAAAGTTGCCTTTCTTTTTAGAGGTATAGACCTAAGAACCTGGGATGGCAGCTCCCCCCACCCCCAACCCACTGTGCAGCATATCAGGGTGCTTACTGATACAAAGTTCTATCTTACCTCCATGAAGGCACTCCGATTCAATCCAGTTCAGAATCTGTCTAGCTGAGATTCTATGTGACCCACTTGTCAATACAAGCATTACAAATGCTTAGGCTCCTTAAGAGTCAACTCAATATGGCAGATCTTTAATAAACTTTCTTTTATTTTGGCTGAAAGAAGGTTTGAGTCAAAATCATTTGGCAGGAACCAGCGTGTAGTATTTTGGGGTCCCAAGCACCCCAAGCCTCATTATGGTTCCCAGAACTCAATATTATGGTCTGGAAAGAGGAGGAGGTACATTTAATATTACTGCTTTTCTCCATGCTGTGAGGTTTTTAAGCCCTAATATATATTCAGTTTTTGTGACGGTAACATAGACAGCTGAGAAAAAGGTATATTCCTTTCTCTTCCCATTCAATCTTTTTCAAAGGCCATTCAACTTTTCTAAAATTCTATTCATCTCCATAACTTATAATTGAGGTTCTCCACTAATATAGTTTTACTATTTTCTCCCACAATTCATTTAATTTTTCCTTTAAGAATTTGAATATTATGCCATTTGATGTATATATGTTTTTTAGTACTGATACTGTTTCATTGTGGTACCTTTTAGCAAAATGTAGTTTTCCTAGTTATCTCTTTTACATCTGTTTTTGCTTTGTCTGAGATCATGATGACCATTCCTGATTTTTTATTTTTTGCTTCAGTTGTAACATAATAGATCCCCATATTTTAATTCTGTGAGTGTCTGTCTTTCTGTTTCAAGTGTGTTTCTTGTAAACAGTTGTTGGCTTCTGGTTTCTAATCCGTTCGGCATAGAAGAAATTCCCTGCAGATCTATTTTAGGTAATAGGTGACGAACAACAATAAAAGGTAAATTATGTAACTCCAGGAGTTGTTTGCAAAGCCAAAGAAATGATATGAGAAATGCACACCTTTACCTCGGGCTTGACTTTCACGACTGATCCACTAACCAACTGCCCTGAACCATTGCCCCAGGCCCCTCACTCCAGAATTCTAATGCTGTATTTCCTACTGCCTATTCACTGCTGTGAAAATTCAATTTTTTTTTTTAATACAAGAAGCAAGAATGGAATTGGAAAATTGTCAATAGCTGAACA
This sequence comes from Potorous gilbertii, assembly GCA_028658325.1. Taxonomy (NCBI): domain Eukaryota; kingdom Metazoa; phylum Chordata; class Mammalia; order Diprotodontia; family Potoroidae; genus Potorous; species Potorous gilbertii. The sequence continues at coordinate 2,870,646 of CM053774.1, forward strand.
ACTGGCAGACAAACGAGGCAGGAAGGTTGAGATGGTGTGAATGGTACTAGTTCAAGAAATACCTAGTCAATTCTGCTATAATGCTTCTTCTGAAAATGCAAATTTGTTCCAACATGATTGATGTATTAGGGAATGATTTGAGCATAATTCAGATTTTGTGTTTCCCTATGTGCAATTTCATCCACAAGAATCAGTAAGCAAACACAAAAAACCACATCACAATTCCTAAGCTACAACCCAACACCCACTTCCCCCAATAAACTTCAGGTCTTTTTCAAGGTAAAGTGCTATTTGTTGTATATTTTCTAGCACAGAAGGACCTTTGACCCTAAGATTAGTCTATTCCCCACCCTCCACCATAGTCTAGGCTACTGGTCTGGCTCTCAATCACAGGGACCTGATTTTGCTAACCTATGCCCTATGAAAACAAGGGTTCTGGCTGAGCAGCAGCCCAAGGACTTGGGCACTACAACTATTTATTGTAGTACTGACATAATTTTTGACTATATAACATGGATAAATTTGTACTATTGTTTTCATTAGATTCCATTTTGTGTGTGTATGTGTGTGTGTGTTACTCAGAAGTTATTGAGTGCTGTGATCCTATCTTCATAGGTAATTTTTAGGAATAGATGTCAGGTTATAATGGAACTGAATGTACATTGGTAAGAAATATAGACACACTGATTTATTGAAATTTTGTTAAACATATGCGGGGGGGGTGGTGGTGGTGGTGGACAGAGCCAAGATAGCAGAGTAGAAGGATGAACCTACTCTAGCTCTTCCCCCACATCCCATAAAATATCTGTAAAAAATGACTCTAAACAAATTCTAGAACAGGACAAGCCAGAAAATGACAGTAAGAGATTTCCAGCCCAAGGCAGCCTGGAAGGCCAACAAGAAAGGTCTATCACATGGTACGTGGAGCTCACCCCAGAGAGCCAACCCAGCCTTGGCCACATAGCACCAGCAAAAACAGGACTGGAACATTGGAACCATTCCCAAATCCTGCAACCCACATGTTCAAAGGTCAGTGGGAGAGCTTTTTCACCTGGGTGAGAAGGGAGTAGGGTTGTCCCCCTAGCCCTGGCCCCAGGCAGCAGCAGCAGCAGCAGCAGCAGTGGGGTTTGGAGCCCTCAGCCTAAAGACCGTGGGGGAATTGAGCCACTGATCTGGGTCTCATCCCTGAGAGGCAGTCTTGGGTTAGAAAGAATGCTAGCTTGGTGTAGCTAGTGGAGGCTCTAGAAAGGGAATTCTACTTGCAGATCCTGGGCAGAAAAGCTTTGGTAGCTCCCAGACCAGAGTGCAGGCTAGGAGAGGAGTAAATTCTTTTCCCTTCCTTGTACCATCTTGGAGGAACTGAGAACTTATAGGTCCCCAGAGTATACCCTAATCTTGACAAAGGATTCAAAAGTCATGTAACTGGCTAGGAAAATGCCCAAAAAAAGGGGAAAATGTAAGACTATAGAAGGCTATATTCTTGGTGAACAGGTATTTTCTTCCATCCTTTGGGACGAGGAAGAACAATGCATGCTATCAGAGGAAGACCAAAAAGTCAAGACTTCTGTATCCCAAACCTCCAAAATAAATATGCAATGGTCTCGGGTCAAGGAAGAGCTCAAAAAGGATTTTGAAAATCAAGTAAGAGAGGTAGAGAAAAAATTGGGAAGAGCAATGAGAGCGATGGAAGAAATTAATGACAATTGAGTCAATAGTTTGCTTTATGGAGACCAAAAAGAAAAAAATGCTAAGGAAACACTTCTAAAAATAGGCTAACCCAAGTGGCAAGATGTCCAAAAAGCCAATGAGGAAAAGAGTGCTTTAAAACAGCAGAATTAGCCAAATGGAAAAGGAGGTTCAAAAGCTCACTGAAGAAAATAGTTCTTTAAAAAATTAGAATGGAGCAGATGGAAGCTAATTACTTTATGAGAAACCAAGAAACTACAAAACAAAACCAAAAGAATGAAAAAATAGAAGATAATGTGAAATGCCTCATTAGAAAAATAACTGACCTGGAAAACAGATCCAGGAGAGAGAATTTTAAAAGTATGAGACTACCTGAAAGATATCATCTTTCAAGAAATTATCAAGGAAAACTGCCCTGATATTCTAGAACCAGAGGGCAAAATAAATATTGAAAAAATATACCAAGCACCTCCTGAAAGCGATCCAAAAAGAGAAACTCCTAGGAATATTGTAGTCAAATTCCAGAGTTCCCAGGTCAAGGAGAAAATATTGCAAGCAGCCAGAAAGAAACAATTCAAGTACTATGGAAATACAATCAAGATAACACAAGATCTAGCAGCTTCCACATTAAGGGATTAAAGAGCTTGGAATTTCTAGAAATCAAAGGAACTAGGATTAAAACCAAGAATCACTTACCCAGCAAACTAAGCTTAATACTTCAGGGGAAAAAACATGGTCATTCAATGAAATAGAGGACTTTCAGGCACTCTTGATGAAAAGACCAGAGCTGAAAAGAAAATCTGACTTTCAAACACAAGAATCAAGAGAAGCATGAAAAGGTAAACAGCAAAGAGAAATCCTAAGGGACTTACTAAAGTTGAATTGTTCACATTCCTACATGGAAAGATCATATTTGTAACTCTTGAAACACATATATATTGTCAGAGGGCACAGGGTGAGTTGAATAGTAAGGAATGATATCTAAAAACATAAATTTCAATGGGGTTAGAATCGACAATATTTGTAACTCTTGAAACTTTTTTCAGTATCTGGGTAGTAGGTGAGATTACACACACACACACACACACATACACACACACATACACACAGAGACAGAGCACAGCATGACTTGAATAGGATGGGATCATATCTTTAAAAAATGAAATTAAGGGGTGAGAGAGGAATATATTGGGAGGAGAAAGGGAGAAATGGAATGGGGCAAGTTATCTCTCATAAAAAAGCAAGTAAAAGACTTTTCAGTGGAGGGAAAAAG
>CM053774.1:2874104-2939323 GCA_028658325.1 Potorous gilbertii
TCACTTGCCTCTGTATGTTGCATGCCTAATTAGTTCCAGAGATCAGTTTCTGTTTCTGATCTAGTACCAAATTGCTTTAGCAATTGTAGCTTAGTAGTACAGTTTGGGATCTGCTACTGCTAGGTCCAATTTCTTCCCATTTTTTAATTGCTATTCTTGACCTTTTATTCTTTCACATGAATTTTATTATTTTTTCAAGTTCTATAGATTGTTCTTTGGTAGTCTGATAGGTTTGGTAGTGAATAAGTAAATTAATTTAGGTAGTATTATCATTTTAATTAGCAAGGGCAGGTAGGGTTGCAGTGGATAGAGTACTGGGCCTAGAGTTAGAAAGACTCATCTTTTTCAGTCCAAATCTAGCTTCAGATACTCACAAGTTACTTAACCCTGTTTACTTCAGTTTCCTCTTAGGTAAAATGATCTGGAGAAAGAAATGTCAAACCACTCCAGTATCTTTGCTAAGAAAACCCTAAATGGAGTCACAATGAGTCAGACATAACTGAAACAAATGAACAACAAACCCATGAGCAATTAACATTCCTGCAATTATTTAGATCTCTCCTTACGTGAAGAGTGCTTTGTAATTGTGTTAATATAATTTCTGTTTGTGTCCTGGCACATACTATGTTATCTTTAGTTATTTGAAAGAATGTTTCCTTTTATTTCTTCCCGCTGAATTTCATTAGTAATATACATAAATGTTGGTTTATGTAGGTTTATTTTATATCCTGCCACTCTATTGAAGTTTGTTAATTAAGTTCTTTTAATTTTCTCTCTAGGTTCCTCTAAATAAACCATCATATCATCTGCAGAAAGTGATAGTTCTGTTTCTTCTTTGCCTATGCTTGTTCTTTCAATTTATTTCTTTTCCAGTATAACATCTAGCATGCCTACTACAACATCAAATACTTATAGTAATAGTGGACATCCTCACTTCACCTCAGAACTTATTGGAAAAGTTACTCACTTATTCTAGTATGTTCTTTTGTCATTCTGTAACAGAGATTGGTATTTTTTTGGCAAAAGTCTTTTCTGCATCCATTGGAAGTCATATGGTTTTTGTTGTTTTAGTCTGCTACACTTAATAGTTTTCCTAATATTGAAACAGACTCACATTCCTGACAAAAATCCAGCCTGATCATAAATTATTTTGGGATACAGTGTTGTAGTCTTTTTGATAATCCTTTATTTAGTTGTTTGATTGGGGTTTTTTTACATCAATATTCATTAAGGACCATCAAGCAAGACCACTCATTGTGTCATGGATTCAACCAAGTTATGTATCATTGGTGGAATCTTTTGTAGGATTCTCTTGCAAATTCTTCTGGTGCTGGGGTTTTGTTCTTTGAGAGTTCATTTATGACTGGTAAAATTTCTTTTTCTGAGAGAAGATTATTTAAGTATTGTATTTCTTGTTCTGTTCATACAGCCAATTTACAGATTTTTATAACTACTCATCCACTTCATTTAGTCAGTTTTACAGCTCTGAATTATTGTTTTTTTACTTTTTCAATCTTACATTAAAATTTTATTTCCTCCCAATTGCATGTAAAAACAATTTTAACATTTTTTTTTCAAATTTTGAGTTCCAAAATCTCTTCCTCCCCACTCCATTGAGAAGGCATGCAATTTGACACACACATGTGAAGTCAGGCAAGATACACTTCCATATAAGAAAACACAGACAAAAAAAAAAGGGAAGATAAATTAAATAACAAGTATCTTTGGTCTCCATTCAAGCTCTACCAGTTTTTTCTCTGGATATGTCTAAGCACCTTTCATCATAAGTCCTAAAGAATTGTCTTGGATCATCGTATTACTGAGAATGGCCAAGTTGTCCATAGTAGATTATCATACAATACTGCTATTACGGTTACTTGCTTTTGTTTCTTTAACAGTTGTGAATTTACCCTTTTCATTTTTGACAATTTGATTTTCTCCTTTTTCTTTTCGTATTTCTTTTTAAAATTTATTTTTAGTTTTCAACATTCACTTACACAAGATTTTGAGTTTCAAATTTTTCCCCATCTCTCCCCTATAACCACCCCAAGACAGCCTGCATCCTGATTACCCATTTCCCCAATCTGCCCCTCCCTTCTCTTGTCCCCATCCCCTCTATTTTCTTGTAGGGTAAGATACAATTCTATACCTCGCCTCTATGTCTTATTTACCAATTGTATGTATAAACAATTTTTAATACTCGTTTTTAAAACTTTGAATTCCAACTTCTCTCCCTTGCTCCCTCCCCACCCATCCCCACTGAGAATGCAAGCAATATAGGTTACACATATGTAGTCATGCAAAATAGTTCCATAACAGTCATGTTATGAAAAACTAATGATATTTTTTATTTCTCTCCATTCTATCCTGCCCATTTATTCTATTATCTTTTGACCCTGTCCCTCCTCAAAAGTATTTACTTCTAATTACCCCCTCTTCCCATTTGCCCTCCCTTCTATCATCCCTCCCATACTCCATTTATCTCCTTCCCTCTTACTTTCCTGTAGAATAAAATAGATTTTCATGCCAAATCTGATGAGAGTAAGGTCCACTCTTTCCCTCTCAAATTCCCCCTCTTCCACCTCATTGAAAAAAGCTTTTTCTTGCCTCTTTTATGTGAGAGATAATTTACCCTATTCTATTTTTCCCGTTGTCCTCCCAATATATTCCTCTCTTATCCTTTAATTTTATATTTTTAGATATCTTCCCTTCATATTCAACTCTCCCTGTGCCCTCTGTCTATATGTATATAATCCCTCCAACTACCCTAATACAGAGAAAAGTCTCAAAAGTTAGAAATAATATCTTTCCATGTAGGAATGTAAACAATCCCACTTGAGTAAGTCTCTTATGATTTATCTTTCCTGTTTACCTTTTCATGCTTCTCTTGAATCTTGTGTTTAAAATCAAATTTTCAAGGAGGGAGGGGGCAGAGCCAAGATGGTTTGGTAGAAGGGCGGATCAGCTCTAGCTCTCCCCACATAGCCCATAAAATACCTGTAAAAAATGGTTAGACAAATTCTAGAGCAGCAGAAACCACAAAACGACAGAGTGAAAGAGATTTCCAGCCCAAGACAGCCTGAAAGGCTGACTGGAAAGGTCTATCGCACTGGTCTCAGAGCACAGCACAGCCCAGCCTTGGCTGCGAGGCAGGGCATGGACAAAACTGGAGCAGGCTTCAGGACACAGAATCACGGGTAGTAGCTGTGGTTCTCAGATTTCTCAACCCACAAATGCCAAAGACAGCTTGAAAGGTCAGCAAGAAAGTTCTTTCACTTTGGAGAGAGGGGAGTGTGGTGAGCCCCAGGCCTGGCCCCAGGGCAGCAGCAGCAGCTACTTTTGGAGCACTCGCCCTAAAAACCTGGAGGAATTGAGCTGCTGATCTGGGTCTCAGTTCTAAGTGGCATTCCAGGTGTGAGGAGGAATGATGGCTTGGCGGAGCTGGTGGTGGTTGGGGAGAGGGAATTCTACTTGCAGATGCTGGGCAGAAAAAGAGTGCTTGTAGTTGTTCACAGACCAGAGTGCTGTCCAGGAGAGGAGGAAACTCCCCTCCCTTGATTGTGCCACCTGAGGAACTGAGAACTTACAGGTTCCCAGAATATATCCTCCACTTGACAACGGACTCAAAAGTCAAATAACTGGCTGGGGAAATGCCCAAAAAAGGGGGAAAAAAATAAGACTATTGAAGGTTACTTTCTTGGTGAAAAGATACTTTCTTCCATCCCTTCTGATGAGGAAGAACAAAGCATATCATCAGAGGATGACATAAAAGTCAAGGCTTCTACATCCAAAACCTCCAAAAAAATATGCAGTGGTCCCAGACCATGGAAGAGGATTTTGAAAATCAAGTAAGAGAGGTGGAGGAAAAATTGGGAAGAGAAATGAGAGCAATGCAAGAAATTCGTGAAAAACAAGTCAATAGGACACCCAACAAAATGAAGAAAATAACACATTTAAAAATAGACTAACCCAAATGACAAAAGAGGTCCAAAAAGTTTATGAGGAGAAGAATGCTTTAAAAAGTAGAATTGGACAAATGGAAAAGGAGGTTCAAAGCTTACTGAAGAAAACAGTTCTTTAAAAATTAGAATGGAGCAGATGGAAGCTAATGACTTTATGAGAAACGAAAAAATTATAAAACAAAACCAAAAGGATGAAAAAATAGAAGACAATGTGAAATATCTCACTGGAAAAACAACTGACCTGGAGAATAGATCCAGGAGAGATAATTTAAAAATTATTGGTATACCTGAAAGCCATGATCAAAAAAAAGAGCCTAGACATCATCTTTCAAGAAATTATCAAAGAAAACTGCCCTGATATTCTCGAACCAGAGAGTAAAATAGAAATGGAAAGAATTCACTGATCACCTCCTGAAAGAGATCTGAAAAGAGAAACTCCTAGAAACATTGTAGCCAAATTCCAGAGTTCCCAGGTCAAGGAGAAAATTTTACAAGCAGTCAGAAGGAAACAATTCAAGTAATGTGGAAATACAATCAGGATAACACAGGATTTAGTAGCTTCTACACTAAGAGACTGAAAGGGTTTGAATACGATATTCCAGGCATCAAAGGAGTTAGGATTAAAACCAAGAATCACCTACCCAACAAAACTGAGCATAATTCTTTAGAGGAAAAAATGGTTATTCAATGAAATAGAGCACTTCCAAGCATTCTTGTTGAAAAGACCAGAGCTAAATAGAAAATTTGACTTTCAAATACAATAATCAAGAGAAACATGGAAAGGTAAATAGGAAAGAGAAGCCTTAAGAAACTCCTTAAAGTTGAACTTTTTACATGCCTACGTGGAAAGATGTTATTTGTAACTCATGAGACCTTTTTCAGTATTAGGGTAGTTAGAGGGAATATATAGAAAATTGGGGAAAGGGATAATCAGAAGCAAACACTATTGTGGGAGTTCAAGGGAGAGAATGGAATAAATTGAGGGCAGGATAGGACAGAGGGAAATGTGGTTAGTCTTTTACAACATAACTATTATGGAAGTGCTTTGCACTGTTACACATGTATGATCTATATTGAATTGCTTGTTTTCTCAATGAGGGTAGGTTGGGAGGGAGGGAGAGAATATGGAAGTCAAAGCTTTAAGAATGAGTGTTAATAATTGTTTTAGTGTGCAACTGGAAATTGCTGGAATTTAGTGTGCAACTGGAAAGCTATACAGACAATGGAGTATAGAAATCTATTTTTTCCTACAGGAAAATAAAGGGGCAGGGGGATGGAAGAAGAGTGGGTAACAGAAGGGAAGATAGACTGGAGGAAGGGGCAGATGGGATATATGCTGTCCTGGAGTAAGGGGTGGGGAGAGATGGGGAGAAAATTTTGAATTCAAATTCTTGTGGAAGTGAAAGTTAAGAACTGAAAAAATGAATTATACATTAAAATCAAATTTTCCATTCAGTTCTGGCCTTTCCATCAAGAATGCCTGAAAGTCCTCTATTTCATTGAATGATCATTTTTTCCCCTGAAGTATTATACTCAGTTTTGCTGGGTAGGTGATTCTTAGTTTTAATCCTAGCTCTTTTGACCTCTGGAATATCATATTACAAGTCCTTTCATCCCTTAATGTAGAAGATGCTAGATCTTCTGTTACCTTGATTGTGTTTCCACAATACTCAAATTGTTTCTTTCTGGTTGCATGCAATATTTTCTCATTGACCTGGGAACTCTGGAATTTGACCACAATATTCCTAGTTTTCCTTTGGGGATCTCTTTCAAAAGGCAATAGGTGGATTCTTTCAATATCTATTTTATTTCTAGAATATCAGGGCAATTTTCTTTGATAATTTCTTGAAAGGTGATGTCTAGGCTCTTTTTTGGATCATGGCTTTCAGGCAGTCCAATCATTTTTAATTTCATTTAAATGGATCTTTCCAGGATCTATTTTCCAGGTCAGTTGTTTTTCCAATGAGATATTTCATATTGTCTGTATTTTTCATGCCTTTGATTTTATTTTATAATTTCTTGATTTTTTCATAAAGTCATTAACTTCCATCTGCTCCATTCTAATCTTTAAGGAATTATTTTCTTCAGTGAGCTTTTGGACCTCTTTTTCCATCTGTCCAGTTCTGCTTTTTAAGGCATTCTTCTCATTGTCTTTTTGGATCTCTTTTTCCATTTGGGTTAGACTATTTTTAAGGTGCTATTTTATTCAGCATCTTTGGAGTCCCCTTTAGCAAGTAATTGACTTGGTTTTCATGATTTTCTTGCATCACTCTCATTTCTCTTCCCAAGTTTTGCTCTACTTCTCTTACTTGATTTTCAAAGTCCTTTTCTGGCTCTTCCAGGGTCTGAGATCAATTCATATTTTTCTTGGAGGCTTTGGATGTAGGAGCTTTGACTTTGTTGTCTCCTTTTGTTTGTATATTTTGGTTTTCCTTGTCACCAAAGTAAGATTCTATAGTCTGTTTCTTTTTCTGGTTTTTACTCATTTCCCCAGCCATTTACTTGAGCTCTTTATCAAGGTAGTTATCTGCTTCCAATGAGGATAGGGAGATGTGCTTGTTCCCCCCACAATTTCTGGGCCTAGAGCTGCAGAAATAGCTGCTGCCACTGCCCCTGCTGTTGCTGTGGCTGTCATGGACTCCTCCACCCCCTCTGCTCCCTGGTGCTGGGGCCAGACCACTTTACTCTCTTACACAGGTCTAACAGGTTTTATTCACTGACCTTCCAATTTGTTGTATTTTGGGGTTGTGAAGTCTGGAATTTGCCACTGGTGCCAGAATTTCAGGGTCCCCATCCCCGCCCCAGTCTGCTCAGATCCCATCTGTGCCAGTGTGACCCATACTAGACTGTGCTCTGCTCCCAGCATGGTGTGATAGACACTTCCCATCCACCTTCCAGGTTGTCCTGGTCTGGAGATTTGCTTCACTCTGTCATTCTGTGGGTTCTGCAGCACCGGAATTTGTTTAGAGTCATTTTTTACAGGTATTTGACTGGGTTTGGGGAGGGAGTTATAACAAGTCCATGCTTTTATTCTGCCATCTTGGCTCTGCCCCATCCCCTCCTTTTTCTTAAAGTATTTAATGGATTAACTACTTTTTCTTCAAAAACCAAGCTCCCATTAAGTCAATATTTTAAAAAAAATTTTCAATATTGTTAATCCCTTCAGAATTTCTGTTTCTGTGTTTATTTGGGGACCTTTAACTTGTCAGTTTTCTACTTTTTTTTGGTTGCATGCTTGAGTGACCTCAGGACTTCTGTCTAATTAGACAGGCTGTAAGTGGCAGAGCAGAAAGAGTTTTGGGCCCAGAGTCCAGAAGACTCCTCATCCTAAGTGGCCTCAAACACTAGCTGTATGACTCTAGGCAAGTCACTTGACCCTGTTTATGTCAGTGTCCTCATCTGTAAAATGAGCTGGAGAAGGAAATGGCAAACCACTGCAATATCTGTAACCCCAAATGGGGCCACAAAGAGGTGGACATGACTAACAACTCAGACCTACGGTAATGAGAAAGTTTAACTTTGCTTGGGCCCTTGTGATTTCTCACTCCCATTCACCTTTTCATGCTCCTCTTTACTCCTGTGTTTTTAGGTCAAATTTTCTACTCAGTTCTGACCTTTTCACCAGAAATGCTCAGAAGACCTCTATTTCATTAAAGTTCTGAAATCTGTTGGTTTTTTCCTCTCACTGTAGACTTACACTCAATTTTGCTGGGTAAATTACTGTTGGCCGCAAGCCTATATCCTTTGTCTTCTAGCATATTACCTTCTAGGTTCTCTCCTCCTTTTAACAGTGGTAGTGGCTAAAATATTTCGGATCCTAAGTGACTCCTTGGTAATTTCATTCTTTCTTTTTGGCTGCTTACATTTTGCCTTTGACCTGAGAGCTCTGGATTTTGCTCCAACTTCTGCCTCTGTGCCTCTAATGACTTTCCCCATACCTGGAAACTCTTCACCTCTGTCTCTTGGAATCCCTAATTTCCTGACTCAGTTTCTACATGAAGCCTTCTCTGATGCTTCACCCTCCCCAAACTACTTATTCATGTTGATAATTTGTATATACATATATGAATATATGTTTCTTATGTTCCTTAAGGTAGGGTCTGTTTTACTTTTGGTTTTGTGTCACCAAAAGCTAGCTCTGTGCCTGGAATCTAGTTTGTAGGAAGCAGAGAAGCAGCAAATATAGACAGAGAAGGATTGAAGATCTGAGAGCATGGGGTGAGGGGGAGGCTTGGGCAGTGTAAGCAAGGGTGGAGTTTTAGAAAAGCTGTTTTGGTGAATGGGATAGTGAATCAATTAGGAAGATGTAAAAGAATCACCTTGTCACAAGGAGAGCCAGCTGAAATTATGTAGCATAAATTTGTAATAGGTCCAGGTAATACAGTTTCATGATTTTCTTTCTAGCTCTTTTGAGTAGCACAAGAATAGAAGCCAATGAAGGGGTGATGGCCTGGCAAAGCATTGAGAGCTGGAAGTCACAAGCTGAATGAAGAATGTTTAGAAGTTAATCATGTAGCAGGAAAGACGTAATGGTAAAAGACTGTGATGAGATAAAGGAATTTTAGAGCTCATGAACATGAAAATTGAACACATGCGGGTGATGGCAAGATCAGAGGCGTGTCCATCTCGGCATGTAGCTGAGGTGGGTAAAGGATGAAATGGGGGGAAATTCATAAATTGAAGAACTAAGAAGTTAGGAAGTCTGAGATAGTATCAAATAGACATGTTAAAGTACCCACGTATGAGGACAGGAGTTGAGGAGAAGATAAAAGAATATGAGCCAAGCACTGAATTCAGTGAGGAAGGAAGGATAGTGTCCTAGGCTTGGTAGATAACACTTACCAGAATCCTGACAGAATCCAGGATAAATAGGAATTGAATGAACCTCCAAGAAGAAGTCCTTACTGAGTGATTGGTGAGAAATGGCCATGAGAGCAAGGAATATTCCAATTCAAACATGGCCAATGCGTATATGGGGGAGACATGAATGAAAGTACAGCCAGTACTGAAAAGGGGGGGGCCAGGGAGGACACAGACTATCAATCTGCCCCCAGGGCTCCTAACAGGAGCCTGCAACCCCCAGCAAGGAAATCATAACATTGCTCCCAATATCGTTATGATCTCAGAGTTGGCAGCAGCCCAGCTAAACCTGCACTTGTAAGCCCTAAAGGACACAGGGCTTAATACCTGAAAACAGTGGCAGGATCCCAAATAGGACAGGCCAGGATCACACAGGGCCAAAACAGAAGAACTGAGATCAGTCCCAAGATAAAGTCATAATATGGGAAATAAGGCTGGAAGGATGAGTAAACAAAATAACTGATGCCAGAGATGCCCAAAACATTTATAAATCCATGAGAAAACACAAGCAATTCAAATATCCTTCCATGAATGTTGGCTTATTTCTCCTCAGCCTCCCTCTGACTTTCTTCATCATTCTGCTCATGTTTTGTGGTTTTCCTTTTTTTGTGTGGGGCTCCTGGTACTTTGTACTACTCCATCCTGCCCTTTTGAAGGCCCCAGGGCTCCTCTGCCTCTCTCGGCAGTCCCTGCTGTTTGTTCTGTGTCCCACCCCCACCCCCCCACTCACCAGAGTTGGATTCTGCCTAAGTCACTCAAGAAGCGAAGATGTCTCATTGAAGTAGGGAAACAAAGCATAAACACAGCGGCAAATGACATCTTAGGAAGGAGACATCCACACTGGTTTAGTTCTCAAAGGCAGAGTATATTTACCCATAAAGTGCGATGGCAGAAAATGGCTACCACCCAGTGTTACTGCTGTTGCCAGCGCCACCGAAAAAGTGAAGATTAGATTAAAAATACCGTCTTGGTCCATGATTGAGGATCTGAGGACAACATTTAGATTTGAGCCTGTAAAGTATTTCAACATCAGGTAAGTCCAGATAACAACTGGGGTACAACTGTAGAATGTAGGACCGCAAATGGCTGGATCACTATAAATGCTTAACCAAACAATATGATGAGAAGGGTCTGAGGCAGGATGGGAGCACTTCTCTTTTTTCTTCTTAAGGGGTTGGTTAACCTCTCTTTTAAGGACATGGCATTTCAGTGACAGAAAATAACTGGCTAATGTGACCATGTCAGCAAGTCATCCCACAAACAACTGGAGCCCTTTTATACTGTTACTCCCCACCCCTCTCCCAAATACATGCAGACAGTCCTAAGCCCTCATTCCTTGGAGGAGGAGTCCCTCCTTTGTGCAAATCCCCCCCAGAAGATCCCTAATTTCACAACATAGCCAAAATGTAGAGGCTTACCTTGCAGACCTGCTCTTGTTTGAGGATTGAGGAGATACCCTTATTGACTAAACATTTCCACGAAGGCACACAGCAATTCAGAGACTTGATCACAATGGCAATGTGCTCATTTGATCTCCAAGGTATAGGTTGCAACATCTGGTTTTGTAGGCCTTCTTTGGACAGCTGTTACCAGTTTTCATCATTTTGCTGTCTTTCTGTGGGGTCAGATATCCTTCAGATAGGATTTTTTTCAGTTTTTGTATCTGTATCCCCAGTTTAACATAGTGCATGAGAGGCACTTAAGTGTTTGGCACTTGGTGGATTCCTCTGATCCATAGGGACATATACTTTTAACTATTTTTCCAATAGGATGAATGCTCTCTTACCTTTTCTCTCCTGCAACTAACAATATACATTTTTGAGATGTGGTCAAGAAAGAGAGTGATGAAAACCCAAGACCTTGATCTCATAGATAATGTAATGTTACTACATACTAACAAACTAAACTTCCCATCTATTGCTACTTCCCTTCTACAGGTGGCATACAGAAACAATATTAACTACGATGTATCAATTACCTTTCTTTTAATCTTTTAAATCAGAGATCTTTAACTATAATTATACAACAAACATAGGTCCAACATACCGTGAAGTTGCAGCAGAAAGCAGAAAAATATTTGCCAGGAACAAAGCTGCTTATAATGCGTAAGTTTGCCTGCTCCTTTCAAAAAATTAAGAGTAGCATAGGATGTTAGAACTAAAAAAAGCTTAGAAATCATCTAGGACAGATGTTCTTAACCTTTTTTGTGTCATGGACTGCTTCTCAGAATGTTTTTAAATGAAGTGAAATACATAGGATTACAAAGGAATTAAATTATATCGAAATATAGGTAAGCCAAGAAGTTCCCAAGCCTCAAGTTAAGAACGTTTGAAATAGGTCACCTCCTCATTTTATTAATTTGTAGGCTGATTCTTTCTTTAGGTGTCTATTACTGGCATAAATTCCCTGTAAGAAGATACTGTAATGTTAGGTGGGCATATGAAAGAGGGATACTAGTTCTTTTATCTGAAGGGCTATAGCCTTAATAACGGATGTAAGGAGAAATTCAGAGAGAAGGGGTCTGGCAGCAATGACTGAAGTGTGTTGGGACTGCTGTGGTATCCACTGAGGCAGAAAAAAGGAGAAATTATACGGGTACAAAAAAGGCCAGGTAGGGAGGACTTTTCTAAAATGCATGCTTTGGGGTCTAGATTTTAAACTTAAAGTTTTAATTTAAATAGCTGTAAATGAATAGTCTTGACAATCAAATGTGAAAGACTTAGATAACAGGAAGCCAAGTTGTCCATCTCCCTGAGGTTTTGATTTGAAGTAGCCCTATGGCCCAAGAGTACCACAGCCAACCCCTACAATAGAAGCCAAAGAGCCATATCTATTAGGCAGGAGAAAGGAGAGGAGCTTTAAGCATAGTCCTTCCCAATGGGCTAACAGGATAGAAATGTAGAATGAGTCTACTGATTTGACTTGTTCTTTTCTGTACTCCCATTCCCTCCCTGTACAGCAGTAGTAAGGTCAGGAAATTCAGCCTTGGCCACTTAGACTCTTAAGGGAGGGGGTACAGATATCAGTGGCAATGGTGGGCATAAGGTTCCTGGTACAGGAGATGAACTTAGGTAACGTTGAAGGAATAAAGTTTCTGTAGAAACAGATTTCCAAATTGCTAATATTCTTTCCCAACTATTTACTTTAAAGCTTAACGCTCCCCCCCAATTTTTTTTTATTTTACAGAGAATCCAAGATTATTAAAGATGAGATAAGAGCAATAAAAAATAAACAACGGGAATATAGAAAGAAGTTCCTAAGGTTTGTTTTGCATTCACAAATTTATCAAATACTGTAAATAGAAATACCCAGTCACTTGATGAGATATTACCTCTTCAACTAGTAATTTAAAGTGAATCTTTCTATTTCCTTGTCTGACACTATCACCTACTCTGCTTACCTACCTTTTCTATGAATTTCTTTACCCCTCTTCTCATTGGCTGTCTATGATAGGAACGAGAACAGGAGAGTTTCCCACAGAGTGAATGACTTCTCTCTACCTCCTCCAGAGGAAAAAGCATACAATCCCTTTGAAAGTGATTTGAGTAACTGCTTTTCCTATGTAGGGTCATAGGAGGCATGACTAGGAAGTAGTGAAACTTAAGATACAAAGCTCTGAATGACGTAAGAATGCTGATCAATTTAAGAGCCAAATACAACATGGAGTGACCACTGGTGGTGTGTCATTCACTACTTCCAAGAGAAGTCTTAGAGAAGGGAAATAGCAATAGCAGAGAAAGAAAAGGGAGGGAGAAAAGAAAGAGAATCACCAAAGTAAAATGCAATTTTATAAGGAAACAGGCAAGACAACTCTGAAAGTGACTCAAGATTAGAAGGAAAAGCAAACTGTAACAGATTAATAGTTTCATGTACACCCTTATTATCTGCTCTACTTTATATATGGAAATGCCCCTTCTATTTGATCTTTATTCATTTCAGAATTTTTTACAATTAAAAAAATACTGATTGGCAAGCAAAATTTGGGTGGATTACCTTTTATTCATCTTCTGAATAAAAAGCAGAAATACCTCACAGTTCACATGAAATTTTCTAGATTTTAAATTTGAAACTGTGAGTCTGTTTCTCCTCATCTTCAGTTTCTACATATCTTCTCAGCTGTCATCTCTCCCCTTATCTTGTCCTGAGTTCCTCCACACATCTAGCTCCTTCTTCCTCACCCACCATCCTTTGTACTTACTTCTCCATCCCCCCACTTTTTATTTTGTCTATTTGTCTGATTTCTCTCTTTGTTCACTCTCAAGCCTGTCAAGAATTAAGACAGTATGTTAATACATTAGTGGTTCATTGCTATGAAAAAGCATACAATGTCAGAATGATGTCATTGAAATTTATTATTCCATTTTCTTTATCCTGCTATTAGTATGGAACACAAAGCCCGATGGAGACCTGAGGAAGCTATGAATGACTGTATGAAATATCTAGAGGAACTGGTATGTTTCTTTTTTATATATATAGGATTGGGGATTCCCTCTCCAATGTTTCCATATAATCTACTCAAAATGGGGATAAATCTGAATTATTTCCTTTTTAAAAAATATATAATTTATTTTTCAGTTCTCAACATTCACTTCCACAAGAATTTGAATTCAAAATTTTCTTCCCATCACCCCCCACCCCAGGACAGCATCCTTCCATCCACCCCTTCCTCCAGTCTGTCTTCCCTTCTATTACCCACCCTTCTTCCATTCCCCCTGCCCTCTATTTTCATGTAGGGAAAAATAGATTTCAAACCCCATTGCCTGTACATCTTATTTTCCAGTTGCATGCTAAAACAATTTTTAACATTCATTATTAAAGCTCTGAATTCCATATTCTCTCCCTTCTTCCCTCCCCACCTATATTCATTGAGAAAGCAAGTAATTCAATATAGGTCATACCTGTGTACCAGTGCAAAGCACTTCCATAATTATGGAAGTTATAACGTAGTTATATTGTAAAAGATGAACCACACTGCCCTCTGTCCTATCCTGCCTTCGATTTATTCCATTCTCTCCTTTGACCTGTCCTCCCACAATAGTGTTTGCTTCTGATTATCCTTTTCCCCAATTTGCTGTCCCTTCTGTTATCTTCCCTCGCCTATCCCCTTCCCCCTTGCCTTCCTGTAGGGTAAAAGAGATTTTCATATCCAACTGAGTATATGTTATTCCCTCCTTAGGTCAAATCCAAGAAGAGTAAGGTTCACTTATTTCCTTTTATCTCCCTCCTCTTCCCCTCCATTGTAAAAGCTCTTTCTTGCCTCTTTTATGTGAGATGATTTACTACATGCTACATCTCCCTTTCTCTTACTTCTAGTACATTCCACTCAACAGTAAATTTTGTTTTTTAGGTATTCTCCCTTCATATTCAGTCCAGCCTGTGCCCTCTGTCTATGTATACATATGTACATATGTGCATATATATACACCCATGTACACATACATATATATGTATATATATACATATATGTGTATGTATATATATATGTATATTCCCTCTAACTACCCTAATACTGAAAAAGGTCTCATTCATTACAAGTAACATCTTTCCATGTAAATGGAATGTAAATAGTTCAACTTTAATAAGTTCCTTAAGGTTTCTCTTTCCTGTTTACCTTTTCGTGTTTATCTTGATTCTTGTATTTAAAAGTCAGATTTTCTATTCTGCTATGGTCTTTTCAACAAGAATGTTTGAAAGTGTTCTATTTCACTGAAATTCCATTTTTTTCCCTGAAGTATTATACTCAGTTTTGCTGGGTAGGTGATTCTTGGTTTTAATCCTAGTTCCTTTGACTTATGGAGTATCCTATTCCAAACCCTTCCATCCCTTAACGTAGAAGCTGCTAAATCCTATGTTATCCTGATTGTATCTCCAAAATACTTGAATTTTTTCTTTCTGGCTGCTTGTAATATATCATCCTTGACCTGGGAACTCTGGAATTTGGCTACAATATTCCTAGGAGTTTTCCTTTTCATATCTCTTTCAGGAGGTGATCAGTGAATTCTTTCCATTAGAATATCAGGGCAGTTTTCCTTGACAATTTCTTGGAAGATGATGTCTGGGCTCTTTTTCTGATCATGGTTTTCAGGTAGACCAATAATTTTTAAGTTATCTCTCCTGCATTTATTTTCTAGGTCAGTTGTTTTTCCAATGAGATATTTCACATTGTCTTCTATTTTTTCATACCTTTTCTTTTGTTTTATAATTTCCTGGTTTTTCATAAAGGCATTACCTTCCATCTGCTCCATTCTAATTTTTAAAGAACTGTTTTCTTCAGTGAGATTTTCCTGTTGGCCTTCCAGGCTGTCTTGGGCTGGAAACCTGTTTCCTTCAGTCATTTTGTTGCTTCTGCTGCTCTAGAATTTGTTTGGAGTCCTTTTCCATTTGGCTAATTCTGCTTTTTAAAGCATTCTTCTCCTCATTCACTTTTTGGACCTCTTTTGCCAATTAAGTCAGCCTATTTTTAAGGGTGTTATTTTCTTCAGCATTTTTTTGAGTCTCCTTTAGCAAGCTGTTGACTCACTTCTCATGATTTTCTTGCATCTCTCTCATTTCTCTTCCTAATTTTTCCTCCACCTCTTACTTGATTTTCAAAATCCTTTTTGAGCTCTTCCATGGCCTGAGATCATTGCATATTTTTTTGGAGGCTTTGGATGTAAAAGCCTTGACCTTGTTCTCTTCCTCTGATTGTATGCTTTGCTCTTTCTCTTCTGAAAGGATGGAATAAAATACCTTTTCACCAAGAAAGCAACCTTCCATAGTCTTATTTTTTTCCCTTTGGGGCATTTTCCTAGCCAGTTGCTTGACTTCTGAGTCAAGTGGAAGGTATACTACCCTAGGCTTCAGAGGTTTTGTGCAGTTGTTCTCTAAGCTATCTCTAGGGACCTGTAAGTTCTCAGTTCCTCCACGGTGGCACAATCATGGAAGAAGAGTTTACTTCTCTCCTGGCCTGCACTCTGGACTGAGCAACCAAAAGCACTCTTTTCTGTCCTGGAACTGTGAATAGCATTCCCTCTCCACTCCTGTCACCAGCTCCTTTCCACCATGCCAGCACTCCTGCTCACCTCAGGACCACCACTCAGGTCTGAGACCCAAATCAGTAGCTTGATTCCCCTTGGGTTTTTAGACCTATGGCTCCAAAAGTGGACGCTGCTTCCCAGTGGCTGCCACCACCCTGTGGCCAGGGTTGTGCCCAGATTGTGCTGCTCCCCTCCCACCCAGGTGAAAGAGCTTTCTTACTGACCTGTGAAGCTGGTTTTGGTATTTGTGGGTTGAGAAATATGGAAAGCCACAGCAGCTACCCATGATTCAGCACCCTGAAGCCTCCTCCATTCCTGTCTGTGCCACATGGCTCATTCTGGGTACTTCACTCTGAGTCCAGTACAATAGATCCTTCCTGTTGGCCTTCCAGGCTGTCTTGGGCTGGAAATCTGTTTCACTCTGTCATTTTGTGGCTTCTGATGCTCTAGAATTTGTTTGGAGTCATTTTTTTTTTACAGGTATTTTAAGGGCCAGCACAGGGAAAGGCAGTAAGCTAGAGTAGGTCTGTCCTTCTATTCCATCATCTTGGATCCACCTGAATTATTTCTAATATACAAATTACAGTTGGGTGATGAGGCCAAATCTGGGCCAGTAAAAAGCCTCAATCTCCCTCTATGGTCTTAGAGGAGGAAAAAATTGACTTGCAACCATACTTGTCTTACAGTTGCCAACCTAGTTAGATGCAGAGTTTCAGTAGCTCTAAAATATCCATCTGGAATCCTATTAAATGCAGTCAGGATTTTCAAATGGCTATCTTAAAGCTGCATCTTTCTCACCTTGACGTTTCTTTCTCTGCATCTTTCTCACCTTGACATTTCTTTCTCCTCCCTTCTCCTGTGCTTAATCACAGTAATTCTGAATGACACTTGAGTTCCAATACCAAAGGAACTTAAAAACAGAGAATATTGTGTCACATATTATTGGGAAAGGGTAGACATCATATGTATCAAACATCTTTCCCTTAGGCATAAAACTGAAGACTAGCTCCCCACTGCCCACCTTCATCAAATCTAAAACGTGGCTGGTCAGGGCTTTCTCTAATCTGGCCCCAGTCAGGCCGGTCTGTGTTATCAGTCTACCTAGAATGCTTTAGTTGATGAAAGGCCCAGTTCCTGTTGACCTTGGATCTACTTTATGCCCCCAGTGTTCTAATCACTGAGAGAAGTACAGAGATTCAACATATACCCAAATACAATCCCTTTCATGCATAATACCAATAGATATACCCCTTTTTGAGCCACAGATGCAAGCAGATAATCAGATGCACATAACCAAACATATTCAAAAGAGAATTGAGAAAAGGGTAGTACTAAGGAGAAAATGGAGCTGTCCAGTACAAATGTGCTTGTAGAGTTGTTTCTGGAAAGGTAGGTAGGAGGCAGATTTTTTTTTTTCAGTTTTTATAGATTCTAGAGCTAACAGAGAAGCAGGAGAGTGACCTGGTCAGATCTGTACAAGAGGAATAACTTTGGCCACTGAGGACGATGGATTAGGGAGGGGACAGACTAAGAAGCAGGGATACCATTTAGGAGGCCAACACAAGAGTTATGATGGGGGCCTGAACCATAATGTGACCTTATATATGCATGGAGAAAGGGGCATGATGGATGGCAGAGATAGCATGGCAGGGAATCAGTAACAAATGGCAGATGATGACTGGATGTGGGGGAGAAGAGTCAGAGCAGTCCAGGATGATTCAGAAGTCGCAAACCTACATGACTGGAAGGACAATGGTGTACCTGATAGAAATACATACATGCAGATAATTGCCTCAATTTCCTACCTTCCCCTGGGTATAAGTACAGGTGGATAATTGGAGAGTATCTCAACCAAAAGTCACACCCTCCTTTGTAAAATGACATAGACAGCAGCGCAAATGACAGCATATCATAAAAACAAATCCAGAGACGGGCCTGGCATCTCTTGATTCCTTAAATCTCACCTGTTCTCCACCAGGCTACACGTTAAAGAACTCCATCTACCCTCACCCTAATTTGGAACTTTTTTCAGGGGATAGGGAGGAGGGAGAAGCATAATCTTACACTGACATCCTCAATGTCTAAGATGACCTTCTGAACATTGGCATGTATTTCAATTCATTGTCTGAACAGCGTGATGCAGAAAGGTCCCGAAAAGCCATATCGACAAGGTCACCATCAGCCGTTGCTGCTGCTGCCGTAGCCTCCATTCCTGCTTTTGCTTCTCTACTTGCCTGCGAGGCTATTTATTCCGAAGATGAAGAACATGAATCTTAATACGAGAAAGAGCCAGATGATCTAGAGTAGTAATGTGCATATATACACATCCTGGAAAAAAGTTCAACCATTTCATGGCCTCAGTTTAATTACAATAATAAATTTAACTCAGTTACCAACACATCTTGGTGTCCACGGCAGAAGGGAGAAAACAAAAACATATGAGATATGCATATTTTTATTTGCACCATTGATCTTTTAAATCTTTGACATTTTCACATTGGTAAGATTCACTTAATCACCAGTCATTAAAAGGTCTATCCCAGCAATATCTCGGCCATTATTTGTAACAAACATTTTTAAGAGGGAAAAAAGTGTTGGTTATAAAGTGTAGAAAGCTTTCAACAATTTCCTTGGAAATATATCTTGATAATAGCAAACATTCATCATAATAGAAAACAGAGAGGGGATTAATTTACCGTGGCACAGGAAGGCCTGCCAGTTCCTAAATGCCCTAAATAGCTTCTCTGCAATTCTTACATTGTTTAGGCCTCAAGGAAAACCGAAGCCCCACCTCCAGGTTTGGTAGCAAATAGACACCGCTTCTCCACAGCTAACCTTCCCTTGTTGCTTTGGTAATAAGTTTCTTGCACATTTGCTAGAAGGTCAGGCAGCTTGTCAGTGGGTACCAATGAGACAGCACAGCCTCCCCATCCTGCTCCAGTCAGTCGTGACCCTTGAGCCCCAAACTGCCTACAATAAGAAGAAGAAGAATTTAGAAACTGTCAGTTAAAATGAGAGCGATTTGTCTTCAAGCATGAGGACATTGATGGCTGGCCAAGGGCCAAGTTCTCAGGAAAACATATATACATATACATATATATGTGTGTGTGTGTGTGTGTGTGTGTGTGTGTGTGTGTGTGTGTGTGTTTTCAGCATTTGGGAAATGTTATAGACCTTGAGACCTTTTAGTTGTTGATGTGTAACTAAAGTTGGTCCCCAGCTCTGGCTGGCACTGGCTGTCCCCAAGGCTCCACAAAAGTCTTCATAGTCTTAATATTCTGTAAGCTTGCCATCAAAGTGCTATAATGGAGTGATAGGGGAGAGGACAGATATAATGAACACTCAACACTCATACCTGGCTCACCTAGAAGGTGGCTTTAAGTCATGTCAAATCTCAACTTAAAGTCCATATGCCTAAAAAAAGATTTCTTCAGGGAAAGGTGAATTTTTTTCCCCTTTGTTCTCAAGGTTCATTACTCTATATACAAATTCAAGTACAAACTCCTCTGACATTTAAAGGTCTTAACAAACTAACTCCAACCTACCTTTCCATTATTAATATTATTAACCACAAGTATTTATTAAACCTAAACTATATGCCGCATCCTGTGCTAGGGGTATAAATCAATAAATGAATCCATCTCTTAAGGAGCTCCCCTTCACACCTTTCAGGCCAGTCCTTATTGATCCACTGAAATGCTTTCAATGAGGGTGAACAATGGTAAGTTCTTCAGTTTGAAAAGGCTACAAGCCAAGACCAAAGTGGAAGGAGTGTTGGTGCCTGATTTTCTGTTTGCAGATGATTGTGCACTCAATGCAGCCTCTGAAGCTGAGATGCAACAAAGTATGGATCAATTCTCTGCTGTCTGTGCTAATTTTGGCCTAATAATTAACACCAAGAAGACACAGCTTCTCCATCAGCCACCACCACACCATCCACATGTGGAACCATCGTTTATAACAAATAGAAAAGTTTTGAATGCTGTGGATAAGTTCACTTACCTTGGTAGTGCACTTTCAAGGGATGTACACATTGACAAACACATTGCCAAAGCTAACTCAGCATTTGGGAGGCTCCAAAGAAAAGTTTGGGAGAGAAGAGGTATTAGACTGACTACTAAACTGAAGGTCTGCAGAGCTGTTGTGCTGACCTCATTGTTTTTTGCTTGTGAAATATGGACAGTCTACCAGTGCTATGTCAGGAAACTGAATCACTTCTATTTGAACTGTCTTAGGAAGATTCTGAGGATCACCTAACAGGTTAAGGTACCAGACACTGAATTCCTTGCTTGAACTGAACTGCCAAGTATTCAAACTATGCTTCAGAGAGTGCAACTCCGATGGGCTGGCCATGTTGTTTGAATGTCAAATGTATGCTTGCTAAGAAGACTATTTTATGGAGAATATGCTCAGGTGATCACATGGTGGCCAGAAGAAATGATACAAGGACACTCTCAAGGTCTTTCTCAAGAATTTTGGATTTGACTGTGCAACATGAGAGACGCTGGCACAGGACCCCTCAGTATGGCATGCCCACATCTGAAAAAGTGCTGTGCTCTATGAGCAAAGCAAAATTGAGACAGCACAAAGTAAACATAGGATGCACAAATTTGGGATATCCACCCCAAATATTTACATGAACTCTCTCTGCCCAACCTGTGGTAGAGCGTTCCAAGCTTGTATTGATCTGATCAGCCACAGTCGAATGCAATGAAACTTTACTCTATCCTGGTGATGTCATTTGGGACCTCTTCGAAGACAAAGGACAACAACCAACCAGCTGATCCTCACATTTCATGCTTTTGTGCTGGCTGGCTGCCCTGCCTGGAAGGTACTTCATCTTCACTATTGCTTTTTTAAATCCCTAGTTCCCTCCAACAGTCAACTCCTGTAATCTTCCAAAGGAGGCTCGCCCTGTCCCTGTCACCTGCGAGTAACCTCCAATTACTCTATATTTTTTTCTCGATATAATTGCATGTGTACATATTGCCTCCCCTTCTAGGACCTACTGAGTTTGTCTAATACAAAAGTCCCTAGTGCCTAGCACAATGCATAATAGCTGAACTTGCAGTCAGGAAGGCCTGAGTTCAAATCCTACCTCAGACATTTATTTTTAGTTGAGTGACAAAGGGCAAGTCATTTAATCTCATTTAATCTGCCCTTCTCATTCATACAATGCCAATAACAGCCTGTATCATAGGGTTTGGGGGTTTTTTGAGGACCAAATGTTAAACATTTTGCAAACCTTAACGTACCATATAAACGCTGTTGTTGTTATTTTCATTTTTGACATGTAGCCAACAATCCTGGAATGCAGATGACCCTGATTCATGAACTGAGAAAATCTGTCATAAAGGTATATATTATTAAACTTTATCATTTTACAGGAAAAAAATCCTTCAAGGAAAATTCAAGTTTCCCTTACATGAAAATCTTTCTAGTGAGAAAATAATAGGCACAATGCTTTCATACCTTTACTCCCTGGGGCCTCCTGGAGTTGGCCAGACAGTGTATAGGCACTGGGTACCACCAGACAAAATACCACTAACTTGGATGGCAATTGTCTATACGAAAGCCAACAGTCATAGGCTGGTTCCAGTTACCATCAGCTACATGCTGTTTCAGACATGGGGTCTAAGTTGAAGTGACAGGCCCCAATACAAAGCATGTGAGCTTTATTTCTCCCCAATGGGCCAACTTGCCCTGACAACAAAACCCAACACAGATTTGCTATCCTCACTAATAAATTTTTCTCCTAATTAGTAGCAGATTAAAAGCTCCACCACCAACATGGTTCCCCCACCCCCTTTCCTCTCCTTCTAAATAAGTTACTTTATACTTCTAGTAAAATATCAACGGCCATTTCCTCCTCACATTATAAAACTGAGATTATTGCACAGTGGCAGTTTTCTGCACCTCCAGCTCACCTGCCCTCTCCTTCATTTACTTCTTTCCATCATTGTATTCACTGAGATTTTATTCTTCAAAAAGAGATGCACAAGAGAAAAGACAAAAGCTCACAAAGAGATGAAGGCCAGCTTTCCTTCTGTGCTGAAAACATTCATCTCCTCCTTCAGTAGCTGCCCTACTCTGTTCCTCTCATTCAGGGCCTAGAGTTGCCCTTTGTTTAAAGCAGACACCTTAAAAGCCACAGCTGATCCAGAGGGCCAATCTGTCGCTCCATCACACTGATGGCACACATCCTCATGTCCAGGCCTAGTCCACTGTGGAGGATGATGCAGGCCCCAGAAAGACCCTGAAAGGTTGGCTCCCATCTACCTGAGTTTAGATCCCAGTCTTCCATTTAAATGTTTTGCCCTAGTCCTGTGAGCTCTCCAGAACCAAATCTACAACCTCCCACCTGGGGAGAATCTGGAGGAATCCCCTGACATAAGATGAAAGGAAGAGGAGCAGGAGGTATCTCATCCAGCACCAAGCAGATGGCACATCCCGACCCTGGCAATGAGACAGGAGAAGCCCCATTTTCATTACCAGACTCCCCTTGAAGGGTGGATCACAGGGCAGGGATGTGATGGGTATGGCTGGACTTAAACTAGTTGGCAGTGACCAGGCACCACCCAAAAGAGAAGGAAAAATCAAGCTCAGGCAGCCTTAAAATTCCACCTCTCTTCTGTCCCCTCCAAGTTTGATGGGACTCAGTTCTGGGGGCAGGTAGGAAGAAGCAGGTTGGTTTTAGATCCACTCCTGCTCTTGGAGTCTGACAGTGACAGGGGACTGCCCTATAAAAAAGCACCGAAGGTTAATAAAGGAAGGGGGGAGCAGTTAGATGGTGCAGTGAATAGAGCTCTAGCCCTGGAGTTAGAAACCAGCCTCAGACAACTGGAACTTACTAGCTGGGTGACCTTGGGCAAGTCACTTAACCCCAATTGCCTTGCCTTTCCTCCACCCCACCCGTACACACTTATTTTTAATGGTATATTTTTCTCTTTCTTATTTGAGTTATATCTCAATGCTTGAGGCTACAACTCTCACCAAAAACAGTGTTTTCATGTTATTTTGAACCTGGCTGAAACTAGAAACCAAAGAGTTTGGTTAGGAGGTCTGTTCTCTTGTGATGCATGTGCCAGTTTTTTAAACAGAAGGTTGAAGATGTTTCAGGTAAACACAAACTCCTGACTGCTTTCCCAAGCCCCTTATAACTAATCCATGACTGCCTTGCAAAAGACTTAAAATGGGCTAAATGGAAGGCAAGACCGCATAACCCCAAGCCATCAGGGATCAAATTTCCAAAAGCCAGCATGGTAAGTGTGCCTATAAATATGATGAGCACACTTCAACTGCTGGCATTTGGGTTCACAAATCAAGAGGCTGCCCCAGCAGCTGAGGAGCTAGGGCACATGTGCATGAGCATGTGCACACAAATGTCCAACCAAATATATTCAAATCCCCTGTCTTGAGTATCCACTCTGGCTTAGTGCGTCCTTCAGGAAACATATAAAGAGTACTGAGAGAGACCACCAAACAGGGAAACAAGGAAGATGTATTTTAAGACCAATGAGCAAATCATGTCTTAAGATTACTGGAAGGTTTATTTTCCCCCCTCAGAACTATAAGATGTTAAATATATCCACTGGGCTACTGCAAATCAAGAAGGCAAGGTAAGAATTATGAAAATCCAAATCATAAACCTCCCCCCAAAAGCTACTGTGATGTCGGTGCTGCTCAATAGGATGTAATGAGGAAGGAGCTGCAGAGGAGCCCACAATGGCCTGTTTCTGAAAAAGCACCATGAAGATACCATTAAATCAAAGTCTAGGGGAAGTGAGGCTACAATGAAGGATACCTTCCTCCTACTACCATCACAAGGCACTACTAATGATTAGTTGTTGTTGGGCAGCCAGTACAAACAACCCCATAAAAAGCTCCTAGTTTTCAGTCATGAATACCATTTGTTGTGAGATGGAACGCAAAGAATGTTGGCTTTGGAGACTCCAGACCATAGAATCAGAGTTCAAAGAAACCTGGAAGGACATCTAATACAATCCCCTAACTATTTTATAGATAAAGAAACTGATACTCAAAGAGATCTAGCAAGCTAGGCAAGGTCCCTCTGGTAGAAAGAGCAGTGCCTGGTCTTGAACTCTGGTCCTGAGACTTGAGCCCCATATCCCTTTCCACTCTACCAAGACTGGGAGTCTGGGTTTGAATCATGGATCTCTCTGCTAACCTGTGTGATGGTAGGGCTAGTCACTTACTGCCCTGGACCTCCCTTTCTTCACCTGTAAAATGAGAAAGCTGAACTAATTCCCCTCTAAATATATGCTCCTACAGCCATGGTTTAATAAGTGTATTCTTTAATTTGTCTGACTGTATAGAATATAAAAGGTAAAATGATGGTCAGCCATTACATCTCAAAAAGCATAAAGCAAGCTCTCCTCATTTGAAAACTGAGAGAACCGGACAAAAGAGGGGCAAACAGTGTCCGTGCCCCCAAAACATGACCAAGAGAGAGTCTGTCTTCTGGGCAGAAGAAAACGAACTTTCAGCTCCAAATGAAATCAAGTACTTGCGACGACACAAATTGCCCTTCTCAGTTCAAAAACGGGGGGCTGAGATGATTCATGGAGGCAAAAGAAGGCTACAAGATTGCTCTGGACCAATTTTTCCAGGCTACATAGCAACTTAACTCACGTAACCTTTGCTGGCTCAGTACTTGAAATGGGTTCCATAAAAAATTTGTCATTCAACTTCCTTAATAACTTAAGAAACCATGCAGTGGTAAATCTTCTCTAATTTCAACAAGTGTCAAAACGGATATTAAATATGTGAATGTATTTCTCAAGTAAAACCAAAACAATTCTTTTCAAGATGGGATTGAAGTAACTATTAAGTAGTGGTGAGGATGTAATTGTCTTAGCTTCAAGTTCATTTTGTTTTGTCAATCAATTCTGCTTTAACATTTAACGATTCTTCTAAAATCTTACATGCCTTTTGTTTATTTAAAAGAGATCACTTATAATTCAGGCATTTTTTTTCCTTCATTAAGTCAACTTTGTAGCACATAATTAAAATTTTCCAATAAAAAGTCAAACTCCATTGTGAATTTTTAATCTCTCTGTGGACCTTTCTTTGAATTCATTGTTAAATAAGTTTCTCTTCAAGGTGGTAAAAGGCTATCCTAACAAATATGGAAAATACTTGCCCTTCTCTAATTTTTATTTTCTTTCTACTAGGGTCATAAAACAGGTTTGCTTCGGTTTTGCATTTGTGGGAGATCTCTTCTCCATTTGGTCTACCCAGGAATTAGTCAATCCTATGCAACTTCAAAATGATTCCGTTTCTTTAGGCCTTGTTTCTGTGCTGTGGTCTAATCTCAGTCCTGGGGTAACTCAGTCATTCCAACAAGAGCACCACCAAAGAGAATGAACTTAAGCCACACAACTGGGATCCTTTCCACTTCTGATTTTAAGACCAAAGCTTCAGCCTGGAGACTGAAGGAAGTTGAGGCCACTCAACAAAGATGGCAGGGTCACCTGCTATGCATTTCCAGAGGGCTTTAGAAATCCTGCCCACCATCAATTGCTGCAATGATGAACCCACTCAAGAGGATGGTAGTATTCAAAATAAACAGCAAAGAAAGGAACATGTTTGTACAATAAGTGCTAAAGGTAGATTATGAATTTCAAATGTCTGTGGCAGGCTAGTGGTGCACAGTTTGGGCTAGGGCCTTCAGGGTAGACTGGGTAGGGGATGATAAGGTTTGTAGAGTTGAGAGAGACCTAAGAGATCATCTGGTCCAGCCCTCTTCTCTTACAGATGAAAACTAAGGAACAGAGAGGTTAAGCTCATGAAGTGGAGGAGGCAGAACGGGAACCCAGGTCTTCTGACATGAGCCAATGTTCTTTCCATGAGACCAGGGATTCTTACCTTGAGTCAAGAACTTTTTTAAAAAAATCTTTTAAGTGTATTTCAATATAATTGGTTTCCTTTGTAATTCTATGTTATTTTATGTATTCACACATATAAAAAGATTTTTTTTTTTCAGAAGGGGTTGTAATGCTAATGAGATTAAAGATCTTCCCCACTCATTAATGGGCCTGCCCATTAAGGGGAGTTTGATTAGAGGAAATTCATAGGAAGGCCTACACCTTTTGCTAATGAGGCACTGGTTCTCAAGGGTTGTGATGCCCTCTGGCTCTGAAAAATGTATAAATACTCTGAGGGGAGATTTTATTTTGGGGCTTACTCATCAGAAATGTTTGTTTAGGCTGAGGAGACTGGGCAGCTGCCAAGGAGCCCCCTGGCTTTGAAAACTCAGGTGTTGCTGCTTCTCTCCCAGTTAACTATGTTTGTATGGAATGGTCAGATAGATGGAGCTGTGGATCTGTGATGTATACATTGCTCGTGGTCAGGCAGCTGGACACCCTGTCCATTATTATTTCTTTATACCTTCTCTGAAGTGCAGGGTGTTGACATTTTCCCCTGAACAAAGTGAATGATGATATGGATTTGATTAAAGTTGCCTTTACTTTTAGAAATGCAGATCTAAGAACCTTTGACGGCAGCCCTCCTATGTACGTAGGGGCGTTGGCTCTTTTAGGGGTCCCCAGGTTTCACCAGAAGGCTTCACCTTCATCAGACTTCAACAGAGTCCTCGACACAGAAAAGGCTAAGGCCTTTGTCTCAGACGATGCCAGGGAGGAGGCTGGTGCGGAATGGTGAGACAGCAATGCCTTGAGGAGCCTTGTCTTACTTTAGAGTGCTGGACTTGTGGCTGCAAAGCCTGGACTTTGGAGCTTCCAGGTTCCCTGCTGTAGGTGTAAATAGGAACACATTACTTAACCTCTTGGATTTGCAGCTTCCTCACAATAACACTTGGCCTTCCTCTCAAACAAGATTATGAAGGAAAGTAATTTGTAAATGAAGGAAAGTGATTTGTAAACTACAAAGCTTAACTCCCCACAGGTGAGTTATTGGGCCCAACCTGCCTTCTTCTTCTCTACCTGTCTTTGTGTCCCTAATGCCTACCACAGTACCTTGCACATAGTAGGGACACCATAAATAGTTTCTGTTAAATGAATATTTTTTATTTCTTCACGATCCTTTAATCTCCCTCACAATCTCCTCCCAATTATATATTAAATGATATGCTACGTGCCCTGAGTTTTTTTTAAAAAGTGTTTGCTGCAGCCTGCCTCTTTCACATGTGATACAAATTCCCCTACGGGACATGTGTTTTGTCACTCAACCCCTCACTGCTTTTCTACTCTGCAAGTGTGTCTGACGCTCATGTTTCTTCTCTGAGAAACATCTGATATGTGTTCAGGCTCTACATACCAGGAGCACCATGGTGACAGCAATGAGGCCATTAGCTCCCCCAGAAATAAAAGTGTCAGAGGGCCAAGCCCGGCCAAAGATGTCAGACCCTGGACAGAAAGTCTTTATAGGTTCACCAGAAGACAGAGTTAAAAACTAATCTTGGTACTCAGTAAGTGGTTTTCCAAGCCAAAAAATAATGGAAAGGAACAACTTTCTCCCTTTTTTCTTTAAACATTTTTTATTTCTCTTTTTCTTAACACTGTTCATTTTTTTCTAAAGAAAATCACTCCTTTTCCTCCAGTTAGTTTTATGGTTTTCAACTTCCACTCTTTAAAAAGTGCAGGGGGGCATTTTCTAAACCCACTTCTCTAGCAAAGGCCTAGTTCACTTCCACATCACTACCAACAGTGTGTGTGACACTGGTAACACTGGCTGTTATAGCATAACAGATGCTTAATAAATGTCTCCTGAACGACTAATTGATTCATCCTGCAAAGGTCAGGAAAAGTTAAAAGAAATGTACATTTGTAGACATCATCTGTAGATACAACTCATTTGTAACTCAGAGAAGTTTCATTTTTATATTTTTCTAAAGGGAAAAAAATCTTAAGACTAGGTTGGAAAGATGTTGGTTTTTCTTGTTTCTGAGTGACAGAACTCAGTAAGTATTGATTCTGAGTCTGCTATATGTCAGGTACTGTGCTAGACGCTGGAGATCCAGACAGTAACGGAAAAGTCCCTGCTCTCAAGGAGCACATCTTCTGTAACGGGAAACAACATGTACACATAGGAGTAAATGCAAAACATACGAAGCTATACAGCAAGCGTGATTACTGTTCTCAGAAGAGAGAACCTCAGCAATCGCAGTGGGGAAATCAACTCTGCTTAGACCATTTCTAAAACTACCAACTACTCAACTACGTTTCATTAGAAACAAAAGGAGATAAAGCTTTCCTCACCCCTGCCCACCTGGTCTGCCCAACTGAAAGAAAGTGTAACATCTTTCACATCTTTTCTACAAGAACTGAAATCATTCAGTTAATAAATCACTCCTATGCCCTCCATAGTTTCATAAAATAGTCCTTACAATAAAACAAACTCCGGAAGCTTCTTCTGCAATTAAAGAACCAACACTGACGTCAGCAGAAGGGCTCATTAACACTGGGCAAATTCTCTCAACAGGTTGTGTTACACATATGGTTTATGAGCATCAGATGCATTCAGTTTAATCTTTCCATGCTGGCTCTGTGGCAATGGACAAGGCAAACCACCGGCGCCAAGTGGTTAATTGTATTTTCCTTATTAATTACATGAAGCATTTTATTCTGTTCTCACAATGGAAATGACATCTACCCAGTCATCTGAAAGCTCCCTGGATTTCACTTTCCATTCTCTTCGGGTCATTTCTATCTTTCTTACTTACATGTCCAACTTGTACATGTTAGTACCCCACTGCCTATAAAGCACAAAGCAATTCATGAAATATTCTGATTTTTACAAAGTTTGGTACCTTAACTAAACCTTTTGTAAGTTTACTTAGGAAGTAAATTGACTTTCTTACTGTTTGCTCCATTTCTTCTTGGCCAAAGGGTTTCAGCTTTACACACAATCTCAGTCCCTAAGAGACCAGAATACTCCAGTCATGCCATGATCCTCTACTCCTTTTACAAGAGAACTTCAGAAACAGAGGAGAAAGCCAACTAGTTTGAGGGCAGCCCAGAAGTTGTGCAGGCTAAGGTACACTTAGCCCAAAGTCATCAGAAAGCGAATTGAGGAAATATTTGAAGAAAGTGACCACTGGCTTCATGAAGGATCTAAACACATGATAATAAAGAGAAATTTACTGTAGCAATGTCAAAGAAGAGTTGATCCTGGACCAGGGGAAATTATGGCTGCCACTGAAGGAATCTTTCATTCTGTAAACACTTGTCAGCTGTCAGAGGCAACCAGTCTTAGCTGGAGAATGTCCCAGGAAGCCGTTCATCAAGCGTGAGATTGGGAATCACTAGCCTTTGAAAGATACTCATACATTTTAAACTTATTCTCAAGATGCTCCATCTTTCCCTCCCTGCCCCCAACAGACTTACCGACAGACCTCCACCAGTCGATCCAGTTCGGGACAGCTGCACTCGTACAAGTTCCTACAGCTCACATGACTCTGGTTCATTAGGTCTCCCAGCAGCTGGATAGCATTAGCAGGTGCTTCCTCACATATCTTCTTAAACTGCAACACCCTGGCCGCCTCGCTGAACACATGCTTGGCACGCTGGTACAACTTGAAGAAGAGTACTTGTTAAAAAAGAAAGGGGGGGGGAACGTGGTTAGAAATGTCCCAGAATCCCACCCCAAGGGCCCATAAAAATACAATCAGAGGCAGCTATTTCTGTCCTACGACTCTACCAACCCTTGTGTCAGTCTCTGTTTTACCAAGGAGATTCTTCCTAGCCCCAGCCGACATTCTTACAAACTGATCTTCGACTCAGCAGAAAACCCTAAATGTATATATTTTGAAAAACAAAAAAGATACCTTTTTCCAAATTATTCCAAAGTGTCATTTTCTACCTGTCTGGCCTTGGATCGGTGAATGCATCTCTCTGGGCTTCTGTAAGGGGCTGGACTAGATACCTCTTAACTCTGAATCTGTGATCCTAGGATCTTACTTAGAAGGCACAGCATTGATTAAATGCCCGAAATGTGCCAGGCAGACAAGCGGCAGTGTGGTACAGGGGACGGAGGGCTAGCCTCAAAGTTCTGACATACTGGTCAGACCCCAGCCCAGCCTCTAAGACCACCACAGGAGAACTGAGTTCACGTTCAATGTTCCTTACACTGATAAAGTTAAAGTCCAGACCGTTCCCTCCACCTCTCTCCCCTACAATGCCAGGCATGGTGCTGGGTGTTGGGAATAAAATGGTAAAAGGGAAACCCTCTGACCTCGAGGAGGTTACATTATGTCAGTTAACAAAAATGAAGTACAAAGAAATGGAGAAGACAGACTCTGCCATTGAGGAGCTATATACTTCTGTAGGATAAATTGGAAATATTCAAAAGAGGGAAGGTCCTAGAATTAAGAGGGATGAGGGTAAGCTTTCCGTAAAAAGTGGGATTTTAGCTGGGACTGAGGGGAAGCCATGAGGCAGAGGTGAGGAGGGAGGGCATTCTAGGCACGGGGAATGGAGGAAGGGAATGCCCAGGGTTGGAACATGGAGTTCCCGGTTTGAGGAACAGCGAGGGAGGTAGTAGGGACTAACCTGTCATTTCACTGATATAGGGAATTTCCTTGGTGAGAAAACTCCTTCTACCAGTGAAGTTTGGCTCATCCTCTGCAACTTCTAATCTCAGAGAGCTGCCTAGAGGAGTGAGAGTTTATATGATTTACCCAGTTACATAGCCAGTCTTACCAATTCTGAGACCAGGTCTCTCCCTACTGTGCCACACTGCCTCTAGTCATATGTACATACAGTGGAATCTCGGTTTACAAGTAACCTGGTTTACATATGCTTTGCTGGATGAGGAAAAATTTTTGCAAAATTTGTCTTGCAGGATGGGCAAAATTCACAGTACAAACATCATATTTGTACTTGAATGGCTCTTGAAGAGATGACGCTCAACTAGGGCAATTTTTTTTTTGAATCCATATAAGATTGCTTGCTGTCTCAGGGAGGGAGGGGGGACAAAAGGGAAGAAAATTTACAACTTATGGAAGTGACTGTTGCAAAGTGAAAACAAATAAATTAATTTTTTTAAAAAGTCAAGAACAAGTGTCATTAGATAGACTCTTAGTCAGAAGATAACATAAAGAAAAAAATTAGTGGGTCAAAATACGAAAGTGATTCTAAAAAACAAAAAATAAGTGATGACAGTAGCAATAGTCTTACTCTCAGTGGAAGCAGCATCAGAGAGAACACTCCTAATGTTGAAATCCCAGATGTTCTTATAGAAGAAGAGTCCCCTTCCAAGCAGTAACCCTTCCTCCTCCCTCATCTCCCTCATGCAAGGCAAGACTCTTCTCAAAGGTAAAGTGCAGGTTAATTTATTTTATTTTCAGTTTATATTGTGTACTAATCATTGCTATTGGATTTCAGGTGCATTAGGGACAAAAAATTTACTTAAAATTATAAATAATTATTTTCTATGACTATTTGGGGGATGTGGTGCCAATTGTCCTACTTAACATTATTTCCTGTGGGAAAATTCACTGCAATACGAACAAATCGCAGGATGGACAGAATCTCAGAATGAATTAAATTCATAAACTGAGCTTCTATTGTATTTAAATATATTTTAAAAATCTCATTTTGCATTTATTTAAGTATGTAAACATTATATACATAGTTAAGAGTGTACAAAATGACTCTAAGGTCACGGGTGAGGGCAGAGTATGGAAGCATTACCAGCAGGGGAATCAACATATTCTGCTAAGTTATCTCGCACATCCTCCACATCTCTAAGAAGTAATGGTCTTTAATTCATTTTTGGGGGGATGAAATGAGGGAGGACTGGCTCCACCCACTTGCCTGCTACGCCCGATGCTAATACTGATCAGCACGGAAGCTTTAACCTGTGCCAGTTGTTGACCAGGACCGGTTTGCTCATTGTTAGGCAGCTTTTTCCCAGGGGTCTACCATATTGATGCCAGACTTAGTGCATGCAACCTAACATTTAGCCGCCTGCAGTTAAGAACTCTGAAATTCAAGCTACCTTCTATCTTCAGCTTCCCTAGCAGCAGAGACCAAAGGCATGAGTGACCATGCCTGGCAATGGTCATGTAAGCACTTTCAATGATCCCATTTCCCTATGGCAAAGCCAGGGACTCAAGGCAGTTACAGGCTTTTAGTCCAAAGAATAGGATGCTATGGAGTTAGATGAAGTATGACGTGTTACAGCAGACTGTCCTAGCACGCAGCTGCGACGTGTCTCCCTGGGTTAACTGCATACATAACCCTGGGACTCCTTACTGATGAACACTGCAAATATGTAGCCTTCTAGGGACAGAATTTCCATAAAGCATCTTGCAGTACTAAAGGTGCTAGATGACCATTAGCCATCATCATCTTTATTTTCACTTAAGCTGAAGTACAGAGAGAAGTTGCACTTTTGTCCCGTATGTCAAACCTTCTTGAGTCTCACCAACAATTAACATCCTCCGGCACTCCACTAAATACATCAGAGCCTTCTGTTGGTTGGTTTCTACCGGCAGCAGCTGAGCCTGCCAGGCCTGACTAATTAAGCAGTTTACTCTCCTTTACATATCATAACATGAATGGTTCACATTGCCATGGCCTTTCAGGCCTAATCCAAAGGCATAAATAAGTAAAAACGAGTCAGGATGGAAAAAAGCAACTCTTGGCCTCAGGTGAACACTGCAGGCAGAAGTTACCTCTAGGTAACAGGAAAGTCAGCCCCAAAACCAGGACTGCCAGTCCCCAGCTTAGAAATGGGTTTCATTCTGAAAGTTTCTTTGTAAGGTAACCAATTATTGGAATTCTAAAGGCATCCCAACCCACCCCACCAATAATACTATAAATAGTTACCAGAGAGGGCAAGCTAGTGGGCTAGGCCAGCCCATGGGAGCCTATTTAACTAAGAATGTACATTAAAATTGTACAGTTTTGGCCTGAGGGAGCCTGGGTCACAGGTATCACAGGCTTAGGCAAAGGATTCTCTAAAAATCCCACTTATTCATAAGGTGTTCATGACAAGAGAAGCCGGGGAGAGCGGAGGAGAGGAGGGAAGGAGTAAAGGGGGCAGTCATTTGCAAAGGTTACTTTGGCAGTTGATATATCA
This sequence comes from Potorous gilbertii, assembly GCA_028658325.1. Lineage (NCBI taxonomy): Eukaryota > Metazoa > Chordata > Mammalia > Diprotodontia > Potoroidae > Potorous > Potorous gilbertii. Next base: position 2,907,010 of record CM053774.1, read on the forward strand.
GGGAAGGCCTACAGTCAAATATCATTCTAAATGACAGGACACAAGTGCAAAGAGATAAATAAAAAGAAGAACGACTCACAAGGACGGCAAACGACTTGGAACACTGAAAGGTGGGTGAACTGGCAATGACTTTTCCAGCTACCTGATAAGAAACATCCACCATTCCTTAACCTGGAATACGACTTCACTAGAGCTTTCTCTCCTGTCCTCCTTGGAGTGAACCCTCCACTCCTGCCAAGTGGCAGCATGATATAGCAGCATCAGACCTCAGACATTTACTGTTAACTCTGTTATGTGACTCTGGTAAAGTCACTTGGCCACTGTCTCAGGTTCCCAGCACCTCCCTCCAGGGATTGCTATGAGGATCACATAAAGTAGTATTTGTAAAGCATTTATCACAATAGCTGGTATGCAGCAGTTGCTATATAAATGCTATTACTGCTGTTGTCACTTGGATTCAGAGGGATTGAGTTCAGGTTCTCCCTCATACTCACCAGCAAGGTCACCCCCAGGAAAATCTCTTGGTTTCTCTCAGTTTCCTCACCAGCAAAATAGCCCTTATTTCTCACAGTTTTGTTGTAAGGATGAAATAACGTAGAGGAAATATTTGGTGAATGTTAAAGCATTCCACAAGGACCACCTACAGCAATACTACTGTTTCCTTCAACACACCGATGCCCTTTCTCACCTCCACTCAGTCATTACCGCCCACCATCAAATACTCTCCTCTGCCTTCTTCACTTATCAAAATCCTCCCAGTCTTTCAAGATCAATCTCTCTATCTATTTCTGTCAATCTCTCTCACTGTGACAGCTCAGAGTCAGTCAGTCAGCATGCATTTATTAAGCACTCACTATGTGCTATGCATTGGGGATACAAAAGGTAAAAGACAGTCCCTGTCTGCAAGGAGTTGACTCTAATGGGGCAGACAACCATGCAAACAACTCTCTCCAAACAAGATATAGGCAGGATAAATGTGGCTGGAAGGATGCTACTGCAGACAACATACACAAAGTGGTCTAAATGGAAAGGAGGTAGTTACCACTGAAACAGTATGTGTGGGTTTTCTGTTTCCTAGTCCTTTTTTCTTTTTACTTAAGCTCATTTTCAGGCTAAATGTATAAAATGCCAACTTTAAGATGACATATGTTTCAGTTTACTCCTAAATGACTTTACCTCCCCTAATCAAAGGCTGGGCCTTAGAGTCAGTGGTTTATTTGGGGGATATTTTTCCCCCTTAAAAATTCTTATGGATGAAGACATCCATTCCAAGTCTCTGATTAGGACAGCCACATAGTTCCCAAGACACTGTAAGGAAGTGACATGTTGCTTAACTAAGTTATGGGTTATATGCGTTTTGGCCACTGCACTTAAAATACTGTACACAAGTAAACTTTAAGATAGCAGCTTCTTATGCATTTCCAATGAAGAGTAACCCTCTGGTTTTCATTCAAAGTTCCTCATGTTTGAGACTCAGCTGTGACCAGCGTTCAGCCCTAAAGCTCAACCTAGACATGGAACGTATGGTTTCCTCAGAGCTATTAATAGCACTTCACAGATAAAACTCCGAGGGTTTATGGGAGCATCCCAGCCTATCTGATACAGGAAGGGGCCTTAGAGGTCGCCAAACCCACGCCTCCTCCTTTTACAGGTCAGACATTCAGTCCCAGAGCAAAAAAAAAAGGATTAGCCCAAGGTCACACAGTTAATAAGCAGGGAAGCCAGGACTCAAACATCTTTCTCTAACCAGTGCTGCTTCCACATCACCATGCCTATGATAATGACCCTTTAAGCATACTATCCTCGCAAAGCAGCTCTTTCATAACAAAAAATTTCCAGTAAGAATGCTCCCAGACCTAGGGCATATCTGAAGGTGGTGCTGAGATTTCCACAGTTTACCCACTCTGGTAAATCACCACTGAGCAGTAGTAACTCCAGAATAAGCCAAAAAAACAGTTTTCAATTGTGATGTAAAGCTCTTGCCAAGGGCTACAGCTGATCCCAGGGACTACCCTTTGGGAAGCAGCTTTTACTTGCCTGTTACCTTACAACGTGCTGGGGTCTGTCGTTCTGGCAGATACGTGTCTCTACTGGACATACGTCAGGAAGGCTCAAGTCTGAAGCAGGGTCCGTGATAACTGTTTACAGCTCTGACTTGTTTACAATCTCACAGACTCCTGGAGAGCAATCGTGTCATACCTTTTCTTGCTGATGTGACCCCATCCCAGCAAGCCCAACCTCAAGAATCAGACTATATACAAGATGGCTTCCCTAGACCCCAACACGTATACACAACCATGAGCTGCTAGTGATCTAACCATAGGAAATCTGAAGCCTTGATCTGGAAATGGGCTAAATTATCAAGTGGAAAACACATAGGGTTCTAGCTCTGACTCTGCCACTTACTAGCTGTACTACTATAGGCAAGTTATTTATTCATAAAATGAGGGAGTGGGACTTAACTTGGTGATCTCAAAGGTATTTTCCAGTTTGAAAATATTATGCTTTGAATATAGAGAACTTTCTTAGAAAAGTCATGTGATGCTCTGTAAAAGTAAATTTATGAGACTGGTATTTTTATGTTGTTGCTCAAACCCTGACAGTATAATGACAAAAGATGTACCATGTCTATGGTAACAACCCATTGCTTAAATGAAATATCAATGATGGCTTTATTTTATCTCTTGAAGAATTTTCATAGTCAGTGGATTAGATTCCATTTTAGAGATCAAAATGTTTCCTTTTTCAATGGTATGTATTAGAGCCCATGAGGCCAATTGGCTAGGCTATAGATAATTAATAAAGTCAAAAGAAGACTTTGCAGATAAGGGACTTTTGTCCTTTTCAGAGATATCCAGGCCCATTCCTGACACCTCTCTCTAAGACAAGATATTTGTGTGAGTGAGTGTGAGTGTGTGTGTGTGTGTGTGTTTGTTCCGTGATAAATTTTGGAATCCATTCATATGGCCTGGGCTCCTACATAAGGATTCTAGAATCAATCACCAAACATTCACTGAGCCCACATTCTGTGTAAACTATGATGCTAAGAACTGTAGAAGACTCAAAGAGGTACCTGTCCTCCTTGTATCCATTGAACCGATTTAACAGCATCTCCAATGGGAAAGTAATGATGACAGCTGGCATTTATATAATGCTTTAAGGTTTAAGGTTTGCAAAGCCCTTTTACAAACCTCATAAACAGCAATGTGGGCATTCTAGACCTCACTATCCCTATTTTATGGATGATCAAACTGAGGGCCAGAAGAAAGAAGACACTGGATTCAAGGAAAACATTTAGAGGGTGTTGCTCTAGGTCAGAACTAATCGAAGTCTAATTAAGGGCTTATGGCAGTGGGAGTGGAGATTATACTGTACAATCAAGAGGACTTGGTAATAGTCTGAATGTGAACATTCAAAAACAGTAGAATTACAGTCAGTTCTAAGGATGTGATTAGTATCCAATCAATCAATCAACAAGCACTTCTTAAGCACTTACTTACTTCCAGGCACTGTGTTAAGTCTTAGGCATATAATGAAAGTAAAAATACAATTCTGTTCTCAAGGAGATTACATTATAATGAGGGAGAGAACATGAAAATAACCAGATATAGACAAGATATAATAATAACATCTATATATCATTAAAATTTGCAAAGTGCTTTTCAAATATTACCTCATCTCTAATAAAAACCCTGGAAAATAGATGCTATTATTGGAGATAATTTTAAAGGAGGAAACTGAGATGCACAGAGGTTAAGTGATTTGCCCAGTGTCACCTAACTTACTAGTAAGAGTCTGAGGCTAGATCTCAACTCAGAGATCCCACACTCTGTTCACTGCACCACGTAGCTATCCAATATACAGATAATAAAATAAAAATAAAATAAATAAAAATAAAAAGATAAAAGGTAATCTTAGAGAGAAAAACTCTAGCAGCTGGGGGGACCAGATAGGTATTCTGTAGAAGGAGGGATCTGAGCTGAGTACTGAAGGGAGCTAAGCCTCCTACAAAGCAGAGGTGAGGAGCATGAACATTCCAGGTATGAGGGACAAGCTCGAGCACAGGCAGAGAGATGAGTGATGGAACTGTCCTGTTTCAGGGATGGCCAGTAGGCCAAAATGGCATATATAAAGTGTGTAAGAGAGGCTGGAGACGAAGGAAGGGTCCATATTATGAAGAGTTTTAAATGCTAAACAGAGTTTATATTTGATCCCAGAGACAATAGGAAGCTACTAAAGATTATTGTGTTTGGAGAGGGGGTTGGCACTTTGGCAGATATGTGGTAGATACATTTGCATGGAATGTGACAGGCACAAATAGCTGTAGCACCAAAAACTCATGAGGAAAAGGCAGGGCAAAGAATAAATGGCAAGAAAATGGCTATTAGGAATTGTCAACACTTCCAGGATCTAGATTTACTTCATTTAATATAGACAATCTCTCTACAGCCCTCATTAGTAGATATTTGGAGGTTCTCATGCCCAGAAAACTCTTCCCTCAGTAATCAACCTGGTGATGACCCTCCTCTAATTTAGCTAGACTTGTCTTCAGATGGCAGGCAGAGAGTCTGTCACCAGACCCATATTTAAAGCCTTTATAGCTTACTAAGATTTATACTCTGCTGGTCTAACCTTGGAAGATCCAAGGTCAGCTCTGGGCCATGAAGTGTCATCAGAGCAGGATATCAGACAACTGTGCAACAGGGAATGAGAAGTGATTATGCACCCAGGGCCACAATTCCCTGGGCCTATTTAATGACATCAGGAAGAAGAGTCAGGGCTAGTATTTTCCTATGATAATTAGAAACCAGCCTGTGTGGGAAAGAAGGAATGTGAATCCCGAATTAAAGGGCATTTGGTTGAGAAAAGTAGGGTGGAAAGAAGTCTGAGAGTCTGGCAAGACTGGGTGGAGAATGAGTTTGGAATGAGAAGATTCAGAAAGGGCAAGTGTGGAAAAGAAGGAATGTGGGCCAAGAGTTTGAGGGCATTGGGTGGAGGAAAATAAGGGGGAGAGAAGTTTGCAGATGCTGCAAAGAGTGAGAAGAGGATGACTTTGAAGTAAGATTCAGCAAGAAACAGGGCAAGAGGGCCAGGATGGACATATGTGAATCTGGGGAGCCCCAGCTGTTCACCGAGCTTGGATCTGAGAGAGATTGTGTCTGGAAATAAGACAGTGAACTGGGTGTTGGCACATCCTTTACAGAGTACAAATGCCAACTTGAGGAGACAAGAGATGGGAGGAGATTTGAACTTCTAATCATATGGGGTCTCCTATGACTCCTTTCAATCATGCATTTCTTTTCCTATTTTGGGAAGAAAGTGTTATGGAAGACAAAAGCAGCCAACAGGCGTATGCTTTTGAATGGCAACTGTTTGACTTTAGCTGGAATAACACAGCCACTGCAGTTTGAGACTGGGACCATAATATCATTGGTATAGGAAAATCCTGGGTAATGAAATGAAGGGCAGCGAGGTGGTACAGGGAATAGAATGCTACACCTGAAGTCAGGAAGACTCATCTTCCTGAGTTCAAATCTGGCTTCAGACATTTACTAGCTGTGTGACCCTGAGCAAGTCAATTAAACCTATTTGCCTCAGTTTCCTCATCTGTAAAATGAGCTGGAGAAGGAAACGGCAAACTGCTCCAGTATCTTCACCAAGAAAACCCTAGACAGTGTCATGAAAAATTAGGCACAACTGAAACACAGAACAACCACCAAAGAAACTCTCCCAAGGCAGGTCAGTACCTTCTCTGCTCTTAAAACACTGAGAAATTTAAGGGACTTATGTCTGTGGTAAGACTCGAACCCAGGTCTTTCTGGCTTTGAGACCTGCTCTCTATCCACCACAACATGCTCCCTCTTATCAATGTGAACAAATTATGGCCACATATAAGGACAGTTTTTCTGAGTGGTGCAAAGGAGAAATTGAAAAGAGGAGAGAGCAAAGACTGCCGTTAGGAGCTCAAGGAGAGGAAGGGAGAGATCTGATAGCCATGGGGAACCAGAAATCAAAGGAATTTACAACTGATTGGCTGGGACAGGTAAGAAGAAAAGAAAGAATTAATGATAGCTACGTGGTTTTAAACATGGGAGACAAAGAACAGCAGGAACACTGACAAAAATGACATGAAAAATGAAGCAAGTTTAGGGAGAAAACCTATGAGCTTAGTTGGGATGCTGCCAAGTCAGAAGTACCAATGAGGCATTCAGATGGTTATCTTACATCAGGAGCTGGTGAAGTGGATCTGGAGCTTAGAAAACACATCAGGTGTGCAGGCATCAGTCTGAGAGTTGGCTGGGTAGAAGTGAGATCTGAAATCATGAGACAATGAAACCGGCAAGGAGACAGTAGAGAAAGAAAAGGAAAGGCCTACAGACAGGGTGCTGGGAGACAGCCGCCTTAAGGCATCAGGAGGAATACATGAAAATAGAGTGAAGATGAACAGCAGGTCTAAGACAGGAAATGGACCAGGAAAATGTAGTTACTCTCCACCAAGGCTTCATGGAGAAAGGAGAAATCAGAGTTGGCCTGAAATAGCCAGAAAAGCCATCAAGAAGAAGCTTGAGTTGGCTTTTAAGATACTCCAGGATGTTGGAGCAGTAAGGATGGATGTAATATGTATGCAGAACAGTGAAGAAGCTGTGTATTAGAGAACAGTGGGAAATCAGGCTGGACAGAGAAGAAAGCAGGGGAGTGGGATTCACCATGAAAAGAGTACCAGCTTTGAAGTCAGAGGACATTGATACTATCTATGAGAATTTGGACCTTGGTTTTCCCCATCTGTAAAGTGAGGGAGAGTTGGACTAGACTGTCTAGGGAGCTCTATGCCCAAATGGTCTCGTCTTTTAAAGTTTGAAGCCTCAAGGTGATAGTGCTCCATCAGCTCAGGCAAAACAATGAAGATGAAGCATGAGACATCTTTACCATTGAAATGGAAATTCCCCAGGTTTTTACCCTCTAAAGTGTGTTTGCACAGTCTAGGCCAGGGCCTGGTAAGGGAAGGAGCATCACCAATGGATATTTTGGACATAAGAACTCATAAATATCCACTCCCAAGGGGAAGAGAGGGCTCATGCTCCATATGACTGGAGGAAACACACTGATGAATCATGGATTCTTGAAGTCACTTCGACCTGAGTTATCTGTGTAAACTGGTCAGTTCCACTCATAGCACATCGCTCTCTCTAGGCTAGAACAAGGTTTGGTTTGCAAGAACAGATTGCCAAAGGGGGGGTGGTGGGAAAAACCACTTCTTAATCCGTTTAAGGGTGCTCTTTCCTTGTGCAACAATGCTATGGTAAGTTTTTGCTCTGTGGTCTAATTCATAGTATTTGGGGGCATTTGTGCAGTAAGATGGAAAAACACTATGGATACCCCATTGAAGTCACTGTGGTTGCACATTTATTTTCCCACTAAAATTATTTTTCACAAATGTGAAGTTTTGAAATGGTCAAAGCCACAAAAATAAACTGCTGTTTTAAGGCACATTAAGAGCCCATTCCCATACTAAAAAGACAAAATTAAATTAGCATTTTTCATTTAAAAGAACAATCTCTACCTGCTTTTTAACAGCCAAATCACTCAGAAGAAGAAAAGGAAGGGAAAATAATTTGTGCTTTCAACATTGACCACATTAACTCATGGAAAACTGAATTCCAAAGGAATTGATGAAAATCTAAGAATCTGTGACACCAAATTACCATGTGACTAGATATAACATTACTTCATGAATTTACAGTCTCTCTTACTTAGATTTTCAAAAGAGCCAAATGAGTCAAATTTCCTCTTCATGTAAAATATGGACGATATAAGGGGCTAAAGGCCAACAGCACTGTGATTATTTCTGATTTTTCTCATCTAAAATACTTGATCCAATCAAATGTCCCTGCCATTTATATTGTAGAAGTTCTGAGTTACTCAGGACCACAAGAGTAAGGGATTTTAAGTTGGAAATAATCTTAGAGGTCATCACAATTTAGGGGAAGGGATTTATGTATCAGGCAGACAACTAAGCTAGAAGAGCTTTCAGGTTCCTTAACAGCTTTGAGGTGTTGTGATCCCAGCCAACTCTATCACTATAAATCTATCACCCTCTAAAGACATGTTGGACTTCCTCAAGTCAAGGCCTTGCTCATGCTGTGTACACTATAAGCAGCATCCTCCACCTTCCACTATCTTTCAGTAACTCAATCCAATGCATTTCTTATACGATACCTCATCTCCTCGAATTAAGAGGGGGGTCACTTCCTTTCCCCTTATGCTCATCTAGAATTTAGTGTGTTGCAACTCATTTGTCATTTATTGAATGGCTTATATCATAGTTGTGTCTACATCACTTTTTTGGACTAAGCCTATGATTTTATGGGTCTATAAGGGCACTAAGCTGGGAAAATGCACCTAACCAATGCCAGTCATACCTTATCTGAAATGTATACCTTTAGAGAGTTGCCTAAAACACTGAGAAGTTAAATGACTTGCCTGTGATCATACATTTAGGCAGTGCCAGAAGCAGAATTTAAATACAGGTTCTTCAGGACTCCAAGACTAGTTAGTTCTCTACATGGTATGCCAGAAGTGTCAAACTCTCAGCCTTCAGGCCCTCCAGAGTGGAGCAGGAACCAGATTAAAAAATAATTGAGAAAGGCTTAACAAACAAATAAAAATACAACGTAATATAAATAATGTTAGTTTGTGGTTTTCCATGTCAATATGCATCCCCACAGGGATTTGTTTGGAGTTTGACCCTGCTTTTCTTTGCTACACAGACCCTGTGTCTCATCTCCTCAGTTGTTTTTGCTCACTCATTTTTTGCAGTTGTATCTGACTCTTGTGACCTCGTTTGAAGTTGTCTTGGCAAAGATACTGGAGTGGTTTGTCATTTCCTTTTCCAGCTCATTTGGCAGTTGAGGAAACTGAGACAGTGATCTGCCCAAGGTGACAGGACTACTAAGTGTCTGAAACAGAATCGGAACTCAGGAAGATGACTGCCTAGCTCCTAAGTCCAGTATTCTACCCATTGTGACACCCATCTGCCCCTTATCTCTTCTATTAAACTATAAATTTCTTTAAGGGGGAGGAAGTTTTGTGCATTTTTGTACAACTCACATTACTCTGCACCTGGCAGGCACTCGATCACTATTTCTTGAACAAGTAAATCCATCACTCTCCTAATCTCTCATTCCCACTTCACCCAATTCTTGGGCCTGAGAGGAAACCTCGGCTGTACACACAGAGGACTTTACTTCCCATTTCATAAAGACTCTGATCATTTCCCTTTCTTCTTTTTTACAATATCCCCAAAACTAGTTTCTTAGAGAAAGCTAAAGAAGGGAGGCAGTCTTATGACAGGTCATACAAATAAGACAGGTAGTCTTAAAAATCTGGATTTGGAGGCCATTTCCCTCACTTACTGCCCTGACTTACTGGCCTCACCATCTGACCTCAGGCAAGTTTATTTAACTTTCTGGGAATTCGGTCATCACATGTGTAAAAATGGGGCTAGTCACACTTGCAGAACTTACCTCACAGGGCTGAAGCTTTATTTTGTGAAGTACATTTTATACAAGTAACTGTTCTTAATTTAAAATGTGGATGATGGGAACATTTTCTAATTTTCTCATTTAAAACTGAACTAAATTAAGTTTGTGGTTCTTTTTAAAATTTTTATTTCCATGACTCCCAAATAATTCATTTCTTCCTGTGAGTTAATGGTCCTTGATAGGCAAAAAAAAAGTTCCCTGCCCCTGGTGTTCTAGTCAAAGGGTGCTAATTCCTTTTACCTCCCTGTGCCAATCTATGCTAAAAACATACCACGAATCGTCTTACTTAACTCTTTTTGAAGTATATTATCCCCCCCGTTCTGGAAATTATAGCAGATCTCAGTTGTTCCTTATTTCAATTTTGTCACATTTAACCAAGATGAAACATGACCAGACATGCAAAAATGCTTTGAAAAATATAAAGCAATGAGCATGATGGTGTAGTGGTTAAAGTGCTGGATACGGAGTCAGCAGACAAGTAGGTTCAAATCCTTCTGATGCTAGTTTATTCAGCATGAATTTAGAGCTGGAAGGGAACTTAGGGGACACCTAGCTCAATCCCTTCATTTTACAGTTGAGGGAAATGGGATTCAGGCAAAAAAGTCACAGACAGAGAGTAAAATACCAGAACCAAGGTGGTGCAGTGGATAGAGTACCAGGCCTGAAGTCAGGAAGACTCATCATCTGAGTTCAAATCTGGCCTCTGACATTTACTAGCTGTGTGACTTTGGGCAAGACACTTAGCCCTGTCTGCCTCAGTTTCTTCATCTGCAAAATGAGTTGGAGAAGGAAATGGCAAACCGCTCCAGTATCTCCACCAAGAAAACCTGAAATAACTCACCAACCACCTCTGACTCCGCATCCAGTGCTCACAAGCCACTGTAACTTCTACATGGCTCTGCCTCCCCATCAAAGGGGATGATGATGACACCTGTAGCAGCCACCTCACAAAGTTATCAGGATCAAATGAGAATTAATATACACAAAATATTTTGTCACCCTTAAGACGCTTCGTGAGTGTTGGCTAATGTATCTTCACTATTATTATGTGACAGAGACCCTGTCAAGATTCATTAAACACCTTTGGTTGGCACGTATAACTTGGAAAGGGGGATGAGGGATCATGGATTCACCTGAATTAACCTGGCAGTCATGGCTAAAACCTACATGGTATCTTCAGCATTTTGCAGAGTACCTGGCACATGGCAGGGGCTTAATAATTGTTTTTTAACGTTGGTGATTTCATCTGTTACCCAATCACAGCTGTAATAATTCTTACTTAACACACTGCCTAACACATAGAAGATGCTTGTTGACTGATTGATTAAATACCAGACCATGTTATCAAGCAGAAAATATGGTTTCCGTTGTTACCAAAATAAACTTTTCACATGCAAAAGGGTGCACCTCCACAAAAATGTGCATGGCGAGAGACTTCCTGAGCTGATCATGGTAAGTCAATAGTGCAGTTAGGGGTGAGTGGGGAGAGAGTACAGATAAAATTGCAAAACCTGACAATACATAATGAACATATAGATAGGATATGCCTATCAATTCTAGAGTGAAAATAATAGGAACAGTAGGTCAGAACAATGATTACAGGTCAAATGTCTTTGTTCTAGTACACAGAATATAAGTATATATTGTGAGCCTACAATGCTATCACAGGTAAGTGAAAAAGAGGTATCACCGGAGATCTGGTTGGAAGGAATGCACAGCTGGGGACGAGACAATGGAACAGATGTCACTGACATGAGTCCTCCCTCTGTGCAAGCTACTCATAACTCCTCTGTCCTCAATTAACAGTTTTTGTGAGACGCTGCAGTTGAAATGTCCACTGCGAGTCCCACCTGGCACAAAAATGCTCCACAATTAGCTATGGTGGGTCCTTGGATACGACACATACAAGCAATCCATCACCAGGATCTGCTACGTGCCCTTCTGGCTTGGCAGGCCCAGCCAGAGTTTGTACTTCTTGAGCAGAGTTATCAAGAACTCAAGGTCACCCCCACCCCTCCAATGAAGCATCAGTATAGGGGGCTAGTGAAGGAATAAAGGAGCAGATTTGCTTTAAAATAAACAAACGTAACCAAACGGGAAGGGGAGAGCAACGTACATATAATTATATATATATATATATATATATATATATATATATACATACATATATATGTTAGTGATGAAATCCACTGATCGGAGCAAAATGGGGATTGGGGAGCAGGGAGGACAGACAGCAGAGCAGAAAGAATCTAGAGAAGGAAAGAAGGAGAAAGAAACGGAAGTCGTAGGACTGTGGCAGTATTCTGTCAATCAGCCAGACAGACAGAGGGGAGGATGAACCAGGTTCTTCTAATTCAGATTACAAAAGTAACACAGAAACAAGCAGAGGAGACAGCCTAGTCTGTTAAAAGCCTAATTCTCCTCGAGGCAAACCTGAGATTCTTGACTGAACTTGCTGTCAGTTTCATTTCTCAAAATAAAATAAAGCAAAGAAAGGAGCTGCTAAATGTCAGTCATCACACACACACACACATGCACGCACGCACACATATACACACACACGCATGCACACACACACATACACACATGCACACACACACACACACAAGGCGTGTGTGTACACATACTGATAAAGTTGGTTTTGTTAAAATAAAATGAACTACTTTGGGCGGAAGTAATCACACCATCTTGGAAGCATAAACTCAAGGAAATATGAGTTAGAGTTGGACATGTAATACCTTAAACTTTCAGAAAGAGATTTCAAAAAATTCAAAAAAAAAAGATAGCTCTGCTCTGACGTCAAGAGACACTAAATATGGAAAGTGCTTTGTGAGGGAGGGGTGAAATTAAAAAATGAAACTTACTATACTACAGTGAGCAAATGTAATGAATAAAAACAGAAAAGCACACTAAAGGAGACGATGTAATTGTACAGAAAATGTTCTATGGAACTCAGATTTTTAAAAAAACCATTTATTAAAAAAAAAGAAGCACAGGTAGGTTCTTGTAGAACCAAGAACAAGTACAAATGTGTAGCACACACCTAAAGAATGTCCAAAAGAACAAGGAAGGGACAGGCTCAACACCTGGGTCAGGTCAGAGAGAAGACTGGACTAGGAAACCCTTACCTTGCTTCTCACTTCTCAAGAAGAACTACCTTCAAACTGAAAAGAGTAGAAAACAGAGTAAGGCAGGAATGCCAACTCAAGGAACATCAGACATTTATAAGCAAGCTTAAGTGCTGTAACCATAAGAAAGAAGCCAAAAGAAACACTTGTCTGATGCGCCAAAGCACAGCTTCCTAACTTCGCTGCCATTCTAATGGATCGCACAGCCTAGAAAACAAGCAAGTTTTAAGCCAACTACAAACCTAAACTGATAAAATGACCAATTCTGCAAACAGCTACAGAAAATCCTGTGAGTCACAACTTGTCCTTCTTAAAAGGCACCAGCACATACTCAGACTAAGCAAATGCTCTGTAATTACCACTAGTATAGATGTTTAAAAAATAAAGATTATTACATATCCCCCCACTTTAAAAAAATAACAATGAATATCACTCAACCACCAAATTAGTTTGCCATTTTTCACATACCAAAAGAATTTTTTCCTTTATGAAAATATTCATTTTGGAATTCCTTCAAGTTGCCAGTTTGTCTACTGAATTTGAAATACAATTTTGTTTACAAAAATCTGATTTACATAAATTTCTCAGAAACATATTTATTGCCTAGAGTTGAGCTCTACTTGTATGTAAGAGGACCCAAAATGTTCTGTTAGATAAGCACACGCTCAAATATCAATCCGTTTATAGGTCATTTCCTTTGAAGATGAGTTGAAGCAAAAATTCAGTTCTAAGACACATTTCATGTACCACCATATGTGTAATGAGGATAACTAGACAGCCTTGTTATAACTGATGGACAACCCAGGCACTCAATCTTTGTATTCACCTCATGTGAAGAGAAAGAGTGTGGCAGGAACATGAGAGGAGGGGAGGAGCACAGTAAACTTATAGAACATAGAAATGAGTCACATGGGATAGATGGATGGATTGTGATCTACAACTATCCTTTCCACATTGCAGGAGGCTTAGCGGGACAGTGCTACCACCACCCCATCTGGAAAATCTACATAAAATTTTTTCATTCTTCCTTCATAGCAGGGAAGAAATCTGAATTATTATGGAATTAAAAGAGAAAATATGTTGATATTATATAATACTATACATAGATTTTATGCATTTCTGAGTTTCTGAACTTTTTATATATCTATTGGCCTTCCTTGTCTACAGCTTCTGAAAAAGTCTCAAAAAAGTTCCATTTAACTTCTTATGCCAATCTTTGACATATCGAAACCACAAAGGGGAAAACTGTGATATGGAAGGGATATTTGTATAATGTTGGTAGGAATAAGAACATACATGAGATTAAAGACCCCTCAGAGTACTAGAGTACATGTGTAAGAACTGTTCTAAGTGTTAAGGTACTTCATTATATCTTATTGACTGGGCTGCCTGACCCCACTCCACTCCTACTCCCAATGACACAGATAGCAAATTATCAATGAATGCCTTCTCCTTCCACGCAGACTTTGTCCATGAATGCTTTAGAGATGATCTCCCTAACTCACTAGCGACTTCCTTCTGGGTCTTTTAACATTATAAGGGGACAAGAGCAGTCCTCTGGCTGTCCACCTGATATTCCTCACACATGACATTTGGCCATGATGCCTCCTTGGACCTATAGCTCATTTCTTAGATGATGGTTTTTACATCACTTCTTGAACAAAGGTCATACGCTAAAGGCTACCTGCACCCATCATATGTCTCTCTTTTGACCTTTGGGTCATGAGGTCTTTTGATTCTTCAGACAACTGTAGTACTTCATAGCTCATAGAGACAGACTGAAAATATTCTGCTCAGGATAAAAAGATAAAAGAGTTACAACCCTTACCTTCAAGGTGCAGAGAGTCTACAAAGGGGGACTATAGCAAGCACATCAATAAGCACAATGCAAGGTAAAGTGGCATAGAACAAAGGAGAGATCCAAAGTGGTCCGAGACAGTTGGAGGCAGGAGGGAATGTTCAAGCAGGGAGGTCCATGGAGGGATCCATGGAAGAGGTGGCCCTGGAGCTGGGCCTGGCAGGAAGAGGAGGAGTCCAACAAACAAGAATGAGGAGAGGAGAGGACACCTTCCACACACGGGTGCATATAGACCATAGAAAAAGGAATGGCAGGATGAGATCAGGGGGTTGGCCAATCTGGCTGGAATGCAGAGAGTGTGCTAGGAGCAACTTGAAATTAGGATGAAGTTAGATAAATTATAGCAAAATATCATCATGAGTAGTGCTCATGTAGCACTCTGAGGTTCACAAAGTGCTTTACATACACCTCATTTGGTCCTTGCAATAATGTTAAGATGTAGGTAATAAAGGTATGATGGTCTCCATTTTTCAAATGAATAAACTGAGACTTGGGAAATATATGTACTGCCCCACAGTCACAGAGTGGTAAGCAGGTAATCAAGGTATCTCTGTCCAGACACAGAGGAGGAAAAGGATATTCAGGGAGGTTCATTAACTTATACACAATTGTAGAACTACAAGTGGCAGGCCTGAGACTCTGGCCCCAAGTACCGTGTGACTTCATCATATCATCACTGCCTGAACACAAGTGTGAAAAATCAAGGAGACCAGGAAGAAGAGCTGCATGCGTTAACAATGCTGTGAGTAAAAGGGGCACTGAATATGGAGATGTGGGTGTCACACTAAGGAAGGCGCCTATGATTTATAAATAATTTTTCTGAAAGTCTTAAAACATACACAAATGTCCCAGCAAATACTACACCCTTAAAGTAGATTCAATAAACGATCACAAGAGGAGACTGTTTCAGGCTATTTCCCTTCACACGCACACACATACATACCATGTTTTTTTGACATTCTCATTTTTATTGTGGAGAGGTGTAAATGTAAAGCTGAAGAGGTGGTATCTCACCCAGGAAATCACTGAAGGTTTTTGAGAAGATAAATGACATTTTGAAGCTCTGCGATGCATTCTTTTTTTTTTTTTGGTTTCCACAAGAAGCACATAAATTAACTTTAGTTACTGTTTATTATTTCCTTTGTTTCTATGGTATGGTTACTTTAAATATGCCTAGAAGGCAATAGGGGAGCAAAAAATGGGTAAGGCCACATTTCCTTCAGTCAGTTTGCAAGGCAGGACTGGGTCAATCAACGTTAAGGCAGAGGTGGTGAACTTAGGGAGACTGGCCAAACTCCCAGTGCTTTAAATGTATCAGGGGAAATATAAATAAAAATATAATACAACATAGATAATGTTAGTTTGTGGTTTTCTAGGTCAACATGCAGCCACAAGAATTCATTTCTACTTGAGTTTGATACCACTGTTTTAGGGGTTCTCTTGGGATTCACCTTACTGTCCATGAAAACATGGTCATGACATAGACTCAGGTTCTATGAAAGATCAAATTGTGAGTTTGATAAACAAATACTTCAATGAGGCAAGAAATGTTAAAATGCAGGAGGGTAGCAATGAGTCGAAGATAGCCCCTTGTTATAAAGTTCATTTTCTCCTCTAAAAAAAAAAAAAGAGAGCTTATCCTTCACTTAGCTGCTATAGTGTAATAGCGAGCAATACCTCTAAAAGAATAAGCTTCTGTCCCTCTGTATAGTGCTACCAGCCAACCTCCCTTTTGGAGCAGGGGAAATCCAGTCCATGAGGAGTCTGTCCTCCAAACTTCATCTGGCTTTTTTGTGTCTGCGAAAACAGGATCCAGAGTTCTGCTATCTCATGGTCTCTAGGATGTGGGTTTTATCCAAAAACTGGACCAACCACAAACTCTTTCCAGTAAGGTAAAAAAACGGTGCAGGACTGGACTCGAACTCCTGTGATTCTAAGGTTATTAGTTCTCTACCCGAGCATTTCCATAAAAATCTATCCAGATTTATGTGTCTGGCCTGGAATTTTATCCATGAAAAAAACAGCCCTGTTCCTTTCTAATCTTGAATATAATCAATCCAAAATTAAGTTCATCTGAATGGCTCTGTGTCTATTTCAGCCCATGAACAGAAAAGATACAGTGTGGGTTTGGTTTGGTTTGTTGTTGTTGTTGTCTGGGGAGAGGGGATGGGGGACAGAAAGGCTTAGACAAGGGGTCCTGTGTCCTGGATAGGTGTCGTGACACCTGGAGTCACGTCATGAAAACAATGAAAACAACACAGAATGACATGACAAGATATGACGACAACCAGATTCCTGGACTTCCCACATTTGTGGTGGCCAATCTGTACTTATGAAGGGAAGGCACAGCCCAATCTGTTTAACCCTATACCATAACGCTTAATTTCTAGGCACCCTTATTTAATTTCTCAAGTCTAAGTCAGTTCTGGTACTCTAAGGAGAACTTAGGAGATAAGATCTTCCAGGAGCACTTTAAGAGATCCCCAGAGGTCACAATTCAGAAAAACTAGATGGTTTGAGGAACATACTATCCCATTCAATACAGAGACTTTCTGAAACCCTTTCATCCTTCCTCAAATCTCTCATGGCTTCTCCTCCCCCAACTTTCTCAGCTGAGAACCTCATCTCACATTTTATGAAAACTATTAAGGCCATTCACTGAGAGTTCACTTTTCCTACTTCCTTGTCATCTCCCATCATCTGGATGTCGTCTGTCACCATCTCTTCCTTCACTCTCGCCTCATATGAAAAGGTGACCCTTCTTGCCAAGACAAATGCACAAGAGATCCCATTCCATCCTATCTTCTTCAGAAGACTTCCTTGTCTGTAATTCCCACTCTCACTTATCTTTATCTCTCCCTGAATACGGTTGTTTCCCAACTTCTAAAGATATGCTCATATCCCTCCATTCTAAGAAGAAACTCACTCGATCCGCCCATTTCTGCCAGCTCTCATCCTGTATCTGCCCTCCATTCTGTAGCTCAGCTCCTTGAGGTCCTCTCCAATAGGCACCTGCCCTTCCTTTGCTCTCACTCCCTTACTTCTCTACAGTCTGACTCCAAACTCCTTATTCAACTGAAACTGCTCTCTCCACGTCCTGTGGTCTTCTCTTAGTCCTCATGCTTCCTCGTGCCTCTAATCACCCTAATTCTCTGTGATACACTCTTCTTCTAGGCTTTTGGGACATTACTCTATCCTGGCTCTCCTCCTCTCTGTCTAATGGCTCCTCCTTGGCCTCCTTTGCAGGACCTTCGCCCAGGTCATGACCATGAACTGTGGGCATCCCACAGGGCTCTGTCCTGGACCACGTTCTCTTCTTCCTCTATACTATGCTACTTGGTAATCTCATCAGCACACATGGACAATTATCACGTCTGTCCTAACGATTCTCCAGTCTACTTATTCAGCCCTAACCCCCCCTTCACCTCTCGTTTCACATTTCTGACTGCCTGTTAGACATCTTGAATTGGATGACCTATAAACATCTTAAATTCAACAAGTCCAAAATTGAACTCTTTTCCCTACCACTCTGCTACAAATTTCCCTATTACTGTACAGGACAACACCATCCTCTCAGTCACCCAGTATGTCAAAGCAGACCATAGAACTGAAAGGGATCTTAGAAGTCAATGCAGTCCAATGTCTCACCCCATCCCGGAGTCCCTCCTACAATACGCTGATGGCTTCAGGCTTTGCTTTCAAATGTCACAGGACCCCAGAAACGCCAATGTAAAGATGGGAGGAATCTTAGAGGTCAGCTGGTTCAATCTCCCTATTTTACAGATGAGAAAATTGAGTCTTAAAAGATTAAATGACATGCCCAAAGTCACAGGATAATAAATCCCAGACTTAAAACTTAAACCTTAGACCCCTGAAGTCAAATCTACTGTTCCTTCTCTTGTACCAACTCTGGTCCCAGTGAAGGGGGCTCTTTCTGTCAAGGGACAATTCAGATTATTGAAAAGCTTTTGCTTATAGAGCATTTAAAGGAGCCTCCCTCTTGCTTTGCTTATCTACCAATTCTTTCTTCCATGGCAGAAGGGTCAAACGTGGTTGGCAGCACTACCAAATGCAGCCTGCACCAAATTAAAGTGTATTCCTACTTTGATTTCAATGTGCTTGATGTATTAATAAAGAAAGAAAGAAATTTGTGCTTTTCTAAGTCACTATGCTACCCCTTGGAATCTTTACATATACTCCAGTGGCCCCCATTTCTATTTGAGTTTGACACCACGGGTTTACAGTCACACATAAGAAGGTAACCTTCCCATGTAATATTCCCTAGTTTACTTGCAAACGCTTAAGTTTCCTCCTCATCTAGGTTAAACCCAACTCTGTGCTTGACCTCTTCTTACAGTGTCCTAGAAAAAGCCAAAAGGAAACTGATTTTTTTTCCTAATGTACACTTTCTGGCCCCGAGGTGTACAGACGTAGGACTTTGAGGAAGCACAGGTCAGCAGAAAACAGTAAACAATGGGCCATATTTGGAGTCAGACAACATAGGTTCGAACCCTGGCTCTGACTCTACTTCCTGTAGAACATCTTAGACAAATTATCTGATCTCTCTGAGGCCCCAGTTTCTTCATTTATAAAATAAAGGGGATCAGCCTCACTGAAATTTAAGTCATTTTCCAATTCTAAATCTGTAAAGTCTTTATTTTAATTTAAATAAACCAGAAAAAAGCAAACCTTAAACAAAAGCATTTTCTTACCAAAAAACAAAAACATAGGCTTTCAAAAGCAACTTAGAACAAAATGTCTTGTGCGTAAAAAAGTAGTTTTTAAAAATATATTTAGCTTCACAGGAACTTGTTACTTCATTCTTTTCCTGTGTAAAGGAAAATGAGAAATTTCCTGCACAGTTCATTTTAATTGGCCTAATCACTGAAAGCCACAGTCATGAAAATCTGAAGGATTTCTGTTCAGCCAGTATCTGCACACACTAGACAGAAGCGTAACTTCGTTTGAAATTTCTTAACTAGTCTTCCAAATTATTTAAAGGGAATACTTACTTACTTTTATAAGTCTGTCTGTTGAAATCATACAGTTTATTAGACTCGGCCTAAACAAGTATCTTTGTATTTAAATCCCTTCATGTGAACATCTAGCCCAGTTTTAAGGTAAAAAAATAGATCTCTGATAGGCCTTTTTCCTTACAATCAAAAAGGTCAAACTTTTAATGGGAGTGAATATAAAAAGGTAAACACCTTGGAAACTGACAGTGACGAGGGAAGGGACCCTCATCAGCACGGATGACGTCCAGCGAGAAAACACCCTCCACCAACGCAGCTGAGCGCCTGCCCTGCCATTGAGTCAGGGGGCATTGTGTGGAACATCATGAGGTTCAGGTACCTGCCCTGAGTCACAAAGACAGCGTGGGCAAGGAGGGAACTTCCACTCAAGTCCTGATTCTAAAAGCTAGCGATCAAGTCGCTAGTCTAAGATGACTGTCACAAAGTCTCTTGAAGAAATATATTAATAAGACTTATATGAACTGATGCTGACAGGAGCAGAACCAGGAGAACTTTGTACACAGCAACAACCACAGTGTGCAAGGAATTTTTCTGGTAGACTTAGTACTTCATTGCAACGCAAGGACTTAAAAAATTCCCATTGCACTTGATGCAAAACACCTTCCACATCCAGAGAAATGGAATTGGATTGCAGAAAGAGGCAGACCATTTTATTTTGTATTATATTTTGTTTTGTTTTATGGTTTCTCCCATTCATTTTAATTCATCTATGCAACATGACTAAGGTGAAAATGTATTTAATAGGAATGTATGTGTAGAACCTAGATAAGATTGTACACTGTCTCAGGGAGACAGTGGTGAGGGAAGGGGGAAAGAGAGGGAGGGAGGAGAAAAAAATCTAAGATATATGGAAGTGATTGTAGAACGCTGAAAACAAAATAATTTTTTTTAAAAAAAGAAATATATTTAATATTTATATCAGCTCTTCTCTGGGGGTGAAGAATCAGAAGCTGAGGGGATGCCCATCAATTCAGAAATGGCTGAACAAGTTGTGGTATGTGATTGTCATGAAACAGTATCGTACTATAAGAAATGATGAGCAGGATGCTCTCAGAAAAGCCTGGAAAGACTTGGATGGGCTGATGCAAAGTGAAATGGCCTATGTACAAAGTAACAGCAGATTGTTGTTAAGATGGTCAGATATGAAGGGTTTAACTACCTTCAGCAACACAATGATCCAAGACAACTCTGAAGGACTTCTGACGAAAAATGCCATCCATGCCCAGAACAAGAACTGCTAGTGTCTGCATACAGACTGAAACATGCTTTTTGTTAGCCTTCTTTTTCTTGAGGTTTGTTTTCTTGTCTATGTTTTCCTTTACAACACAACTACCATGGATATATTTTGCATGACTACATATTATAACCTACATTGAATTGCCTGCCTTCTCAATGAGGTGTAGGGGATGAAGGGTGGCAAGGGAGGAAGGGAGAGAATTTGGAACGCCAAGTTTTAAAAATGAATGTTAAAAATTATTTTTACATGTAACTAGAGAAAAACAAAATACTTAATAAGAGCTTAAAAAAGAAACATATTTAATTGGAAATTCTAACTCAGAAATATTTGACGCCCTTCACTGTATTTAAAAGAACAACATGGTATCAGTATCACTGGGATATTTTTACATTCTATGTGAAAAGGTGAGACAAGAAATAATTGTTTTTGTTGTCATTTCAGTCATGTCTGACTTTTTATACCCCAATTCGAAGTTTCTTGGCAAAGATACTAGAATAGTTTACCATTCCCTTCTCCTCTCATTTTCCAGATGAAGAAACCAAGGCAAAGGTAAGTGACTTGCCCAGGGTCACAGAGCTAGTAAGTATCTGAAACTGATTTTGAACTCAGGTCTTCTCTATCTGCTGCAGCACCAGTGACACAGACTGTCAGACTTTGTCAATTTATTGTTCCATTTGGCTTACTCATTTTTCTTGGTTACGAGGAAGGGTTCAAAGGGCAGCAGCAGGGATACCTCCCAACTGCCTAGCAAAGGTATAAACAGACTTCTGACTGCAGTTGGTGCTGGGTTCCAAGCAATTACAACAGGAGCTAGAGGGGACCTTTGAGATCATCTAGAGATCCCTCAAGGAAAATGAAAGCTTGAAAGTTTAGAGTCTCTCATGGCCATGCTGTTAGTAAGTGGTAGGGCCAGAACTTAAATCCAAGTCTGGACGACTACAATTTCTACTATTCTTTCTCCTATGTCATCAATCTAGGCTGGAAATGTGATAAAACTCGATAACTGCATTCAAAAAGCAAACTCAGAAACACGTCATAATGTTAAATAGTACCTACGAAGTAATAAAGAAGTAATATTTGATCAGAGATTCCAGCATCTAACAGAGGGCTAATCTCATTTTTTTAAAAAACCAGTCTTTGTTCCATGGGAATAATTACTGCTTACAGAGTCTCTGATGTGTTTGGGGAAGGTAGGAAGCAGATAATAGGGCTGCTTCTGTGGGAAACTGGCAATGGAGTGAATAGTTTGCTTGGAGGAACACGTTAAGTTTAAGTCACTAACTTCAGCAAAATAACTGGATAGAAAATAAGCTCACAAAAATACTGGCTTTTTCTGTATATTACCCACAAAACCTGGCAGGCAGAGATGGATCATGATACTCCATTCAAATAACTACAGAAAATATCTCACACATAGCACATGCAAGGAATCACATGAATACACAGGAAATCCAGGTAAGCAAAAGAAGCTGGAGAGATTGTTTTCCAGGGTTGGGGAACCTGGGGCCTTGGGGTCACATGTGGCCCTCTAGACCCTAAAGCGTGACCCTCTGACTGAATCCAAACTTTCCACAACAAATCCCCTTAATGTAAAACCTGAGTCAGTCAAAAGGCTGCAACCAAGGTCCTAGAAAGCCACATGTGCCCTTGAGGCCACAGGTCGTGTCAACATGAAAAAGAATCCTGCCTTAATTTACATATTCACTGTTATACTAGT
The DNA here is from genome assembly GCA_028658325.1 of Potorous gilbertii. Taxonomy (NCBI): domain Eukaryota; kingdom Metazoa; phylum Chordata; class Mammalia; order Diprotodontia; family Potoroidae; genus Potorous; species Potorous gilbertii. The sequence continues at coordinate 2,929,525 of CM053774.1, forward strand.
CAAGTCACCAAAATGTTACTTTACAGAAGGAGAAAAAGAACAACAAAATTCACCTAGAGCCCCTAAAAAGGTCAAGAACCTCAGGGAAATGAAAAAAGTGGGAAAGGAGGGGGCTGATCAGTACCAGTTCTCAAATGACACTACAAAGCAGTAATCACCAAAACTATATGATATTATTTTCAAATAGAAAAGTTGATCATTAGGAGACAGTAGGTTCCAAAGACTGAGAAACAATCATATATTGCAGTATAGTGCTTAGAAACCCAAGATTTCCACTACTTGGACAAAGATTTATTATGTGACACAAACTCTTGGCGAGAATGGAAGGCAGTATAGTGGAAATTGGGCTGATACCAACATTTCACATCGTATGCCTCAATAAGCATCAAATGGATACGAGATCTAGATATAAAAAGTCATATGATAAACAAATAAGAGAAGCATATGGGAAGTGAAGCATTCTGGATGAGATTAAAGATACAAAAGATGAGAGGAGATAAAACAGACAATATTACCTAAAACTGAAAAGTCTCTTCACAAACAAAGTCAGTGTAGTTAAAAATGAGAAGCTTAACTCCTATGAGGAAAACAGACAAGAAGGAAAAACATTTGGAGCAAGTTTTGTGTTGTTTTTTTAAAAATAAATGTAGAAAATCAATACAACTATGCAAACAAATAGTCAAAGCATATAAACAGGCCAACCATAAGAGAAAAAAGTTTCAAATCATTAACAATGAGACAAATTAAAATTAAAATTGCTCTGAGGTTCTTCTACTGCATATCCATCAGATTAACAAAGATAACAAAAAAGGAAAATGATAAAATCTATGGGAATATTGGGATACCAATACATTATTAGGAGAGTTGTGAATTGGTCATCCTAGAAAGCAACTTGGAACTATCCCCTAGAAATCACAGTGTATACTCACTGACCCGCTGATGCCACTACTTGGCTCATGTCCCAAAAAGATAAAAGAAAGAGGAAAAAAGGACCCCTAAATTCAAAAAAAGTTTATAACAGTACTTTTTGTTGTAATAATGAAATAGAAACTACTGGGATACCAATCTATTGGGTAATGGCTAAACTAACTATGGTATGCAAAATAACAGTGTACTGTATGTCATCAGAAATAATGAAAGGGATGGATCCAGAGAAACCTAAAAGAACTTGTATGAACTGATTCAGAGAGAACAGAGCAGAAGCCAAACAGCATAAGTTTTAAGAACTATGACCACCGAAATCACCAGTGACATCCTCCATTGCAAATTATGCTTTCTACTTCTTAAAACGAGTTCATAAGATTAGTCACAGTTTTTTTAAAAGAAAGAAAAAATTATGGAATCATTAAAAAGAAATAGAAGAGAGTAGTAGGAGAGGGGGTACGTGGAGGATTTCAAAGCACAGTAGGTAAGCTACAAGCAAAGAAGCAGACCTTCTAGATTGAGGAATTCTAGGACAAAACCCAAGCTACCCTAACCCAGCTACAGCACTGCTCAGCACCTCCAAATGAATAGTATATAGTCTAACTCTGTCCACACTGCTCCACATTCTGGGGGGACTGCCACCAACATATCAATGTTATTGGTTGTCTTGGCAAAGAAAGCATCACAGAGTCTGTATATTTGTGTAGGCTGCAGAGAGCCTGAGGAAGCTGTTTGGGAAATTCTAGGGTACAGGAGTGGCATCCACTCCTCTCAGTCCTGGAATGTCATCATTATTGAATTTAAAATGGCACTCCCAAGAAATGGCCAGCCCAGGCTAGCGAGGGTCAATAGAGATTATGGGTTACATCATTTAGGGCCAAAGTCTGAAGGTTCCCAATTGCCACTGCTATGACTATAATGCTCTTTAATATTTTATTCTTTTTAAAAATGTATACTGCAAATCCAGAAAAAAACCTATAAAGATAACTGGAAAAGTGACAGAAGGTATTGTGTAAGGAATTAATCTTTTTAAAAATGGAACCCTGCTCAAATGGAAAGAATTAAGAAGCCCACAAAGTTCATATGTAGACATGAAGAACAAGTAGACCAAAATGCATTTTAGGAGCATCTTGAAAGGGATTACATGGTCAATAATAAGTTTTTTCTCATATATCAGAGTGAGGAAATTAGCTGGAGAGTCAGAGAGCACTTGATTCGATTCAGTTCAACTGCTGATGAGTAAAAGACATGCACAATCTTAGAGTGAAAAGTCAACAGCAAAAGCGCTCACCAAACCCTCTGCACATCAGTGTTACTGAGAGGTTTAGGAGACACTCCCAAACTATCTTTTGAATTGGAAATATCAAACACTGGTAAGCAGACAGGATGTTCTAAACATAATTGACAAAGTGGAAATAAATAAATCACTGAGACTCAGTGGCAGTCACCCAAGGTTCCAAAGGAACTCAAGGCTGAAATTGTAGAAATGTTGGCCAGTATTTGTGACCTATCTTCACAAACTGTAACGAAAACTGGTATACTGCCAACACAACTCCCATTCATAACAAGGTCATTCAGGGGAAAATAATCCAAACTATGTTTATCAAATAATGGGTGTTGAAAGTTATCGATGATGAACTGGACAAGAATCCTGGAAGCACTTGACTATTTCTTAAACATAACAACTCAGGTCACTGCACTGTGACCAAAAAGGCCAACTACCTACAGGTTATATGTCAAAGTATATGTCCTAAATTCTGTCCTCTTGGGGACCAGTTCTCCATGCAGTACAATCTGAATCAAAAGTGACTTATTAAGGACTTGCAGTGTACATGGTACTAAGCTACAGAAATAAAATAAGAATCAGATGAAATAAGAGTTTACTCAAGAAGTTTAAAATGATAACAGACAATACAAGGCAAAACAAGAATAATACAAAATATTCCATTGTACTGAGGAAGAGGAGAAAGACTCAGAAGTGACAGAAACAGGGACAGAACAGGGAGGGGGAGAAAAGGTGGTTAGGGAAGACTCGCAGAGAAGGGAGGAGCTCCGTTGGGCCTACTAGCTGGCTGATAGCTGGATAGGCAAAAGTGAAGAGGTAGGACACTTCTAGCCAAGAAGAAGGAGGAATAATGGACAAAGATGGGAAGACGACTGAAATACATGATTACATCAAGTCTGCCTAGGGCGACAGATTTGTGCAATGATGCATGGAATGAATAAATATATCCACCTGTTCATTCAAAAACAACTTCAGTATGATGGCCCCAAGAAGAAAAAACAAGATGGCCTCTGCCCTCAAGGAGCCATCTACATTCTATTAGAAGAAAACATCATCACATACCATATATACAAAGTAATTTTGAGAAGGGAGGACACTACAGCTGGGGAAGTCACAACAGGCATCATGGAAGAGACAACCCTTGAAATGGGGCTTGAAAGAAGCTAGTTATTCCTAGAGGATGAAGAGAAAAAGGAGTGCATTTAAGGTATGGGGGAAGCCTGCACAAAAGAGAAGAGGACAGAAAAATGAATTCCAAGGTCCAGGCTAGTTGGAAAGGTAGAGGATGCAGAGAAGCAATGTGAAATAAGCCTAGAAAGGTCAGCCAGTGTCAACTTGTTAAAAGGCCTACATATCCAGCAGGCAGAAAGGGGCAGGGGCAGGATAGAATTCCATAAGTTTCCTGCCTGGGCAGCTAGGTGGCACAGCCAAACTCGAATTTGGCCTCAGACATTTACTCGCGGTGTGACCCTGGGCACGTCACTTCACCTTGGTCTGCTTTGGTTTCCTCTTTTGGTGCCTATTTCCCAGGGTTATTATAAGGAGTAAGTAAGGTAATTGTTGTCAAGAAGGCAGCACGGTGCCTGGCACCTAACAGGCGCTGTCTCAACATTAGCTGCTACAATCAGCATTTTGTTCTTTAGTTATTTCAGGCACATCTGACTCTTCATTGCCACATCTGGGGTCTTCTTGGTAAGGATTCTAGAACGGTTTGCCATTTCCTTCTCCAGCTCATTTTAAGAATGAGGAAATGCAGGCACACAGGGGTAAGTGATTTGCCCAGGGTCATCCAGCTAGTGAGTGTCTGAGGCTGCATTTGAACTCAGGTCTTCCTGACTCCAGGCCCAGTGCTCTGTCCACTCACTGACCCATTACTAATATTACTGCTATGTAAAAACACTCTCTTTTAATTGGCATGAGACCAATGTGAGTAAAAACAGGAAGGAAAAAAAGCAGGGGGTTTCCAGTTTTGCCTGAACACAAAATAGGTGAAGGGGCATACATAAAACAAGGTGGGCCCAGATGGCAGCACGCCTGGAATGCCAGCAAGAAAGATCTTAAAAACTTTACTGAGTAGGCAACAAGGAAGCCTCTGAAAGGTTCTGAGCAACAGAAGAATGTGATCCAATATATGTGCCTCCAGAAGGAAGGTAAGCCTGGCAGGATCTGAAGGTTACTAAGTGTTACTAAGAAGTAACTGCATTCTTGTGGCTTTTCCCATTGGTTCTAATTCTTCTTTACAACATGACTAATGTGAAAATAGATTTAACATGACTGTATATGTAGACCCTATCTCAGATTATATGCCATCTTGGGGTGGGGGGTGGGGAGAGATGGGGAGAAAATCTAGAACTCAAAATCTTATGGAAGTGAATGTTGAATACTAAAAATAAATTAATTAATTTAATGGTGAAAAAAAGAGCAACTGCAATTGTCCAAGGGAGAAGATACGAGAAACTAAAGTAGGGTGTGGATGACAGGATTAGAGAGAAGGGAACAGATAGAGGGAATGACAGCATCAATATTTGCAATAGAGGCAGGCAGCATGGTATTGTGGATAAAGAGGCCACCAAGATGTCAGAAGACCTGGTCTGAGTCTTAAATAAATGGACTGTAGGATCCTAGGCTAAATCGGAATCTTAATTAGGATCACAAGTTCTGAACGCCCAAAAAGAATTGGCAGAGGAGTTTCCTCACAAGGGGAGGAAGGATGAATGAGTGGAGAAAAGGATTTCCCTACAGTAATGAAATCATAAGCGCAACCCAAAAAATAAACAAACAAAAACGATACACTTTTGACTCCTCTATGAACGAGCCACAGAGCACAACAGCATCAGCGAGGGATCGTCTCTTCAACAGATTTTCATGGCTTTCATGAAGTCTCCACTGAATGCTTTGTATGCCACTACAGCTCAGTTACTGCCTTTGAGGCTCCCTTTGGAGTCTTTACTAACAGAGACTTGTCCTGTAGCCTCCATATACTGGGTGTGACCTCCAGCATCTTTTGAAGAATGACTTCCTTATCTGTAGCCTTGGTTCTCTGAAGTCACTCTCACCCCAAAATTACCCATCTCATCCCATTGCCTTCCTTCTCCTCTCCCAGAACTGAGAGCAACAGCTGCCTTCTAGAAGAGGACTTCTCTTACAACTACAGGAAGGAAGAGAAGTCTGGCAACTATTGCAATGATGATTTGAAGGGTAGAGTGGAAAGACTTAGCAGGAAGAACAAAATAAAAACTAACTGCAATAATCCAAAAGGGGAGAGAAATGAAAAACTGTATTGGGGCATGGATGATGGCAGTAGAGAGAAGGGACCAAGGAGGAAATGAATGTATCTATTTTTGGAAGGCAAGAGAGGAGTCATGGCATAGTGAGTAAAAAGCCCCAATTTGTCAGAAGAGCTGCATTTAAGGCATGACTACAGTCAGACCCCACTGAAGGTCTACAAGGTCCTGGCTCAGAGATGTCTCAGTAGTTCTGCCTCCATCAAATGGACCACCCTCAGCTTCGAGGCCAAGCACTACCAAGGGAGCTGCACTGTCTTCATAAGCCCACACCTCCTACCTCCATCTCCAGTTTCTGGTGCTGCCAGACAAGATGCCTAAAGAAATTAAAATAGATCTAACAAATTCAACAAAGAGATAAGAGAATATGGACCACAGGCTACCATCTAGCCTGTCACAAGTCAGTTGAGTCTTCATGATCCCATTGGCTATAATAACATATCACTTGGGAAGTACTTTTCTCACTGAAAGCACTTACTATTTTAGTAACAAAATGGCTGAAGGAGGGATAAGCGTAGAGGCTAGGGGATTATGTACCTAGATTTTCATTCCAGAATTCTTCAAAATTGATAGATGCCATTTGGGAACTTGGGCTTTAACCATGTACTAGAGGTGAAGAAATGGAAGCAATTTATCTTTGATTGGCAGTTCTTAGGACTTACCATCTTGAGTGTTCTTGCAAAGGATTTGGGTCTTGAGTTTCTCCAGGCTAATGTCTAGGTAATTGCAGACTTCCTCTTGGCTGTAAGGTTCTGAATGGAAGACTTCTTCCACGAGTAGCAACATTTCCTCCAGACTTAAGGCCAGTTTAATCTGCACCTCCTCCAAGCACAGGGCTTTGTTCCATTGCAGGCCTTTGTACTTAGCCAGGAACTGCAAATTCAAATCAAAAACAATGATCAATTTCTATCCAGAAATCAACAGGCCATGCTTTAATTAGCCAGATTCTTTCCGCTCAACCTACCCAAGCTCCCCACTGTTACTCAGAAATATAGAGTGGGTTCGGATGTTTGGAATTTCCCATCCTTATATGACAGACGTTCAAAGACCAGAAAAATTAAGTCTTTGTCCTCCAAGAAGAATACTAATCTCTTATTGATGTTATGTCTGTCCCTCCTTTCCCACAGGGCTACTTCCAAGGACACTTCTGTACTTTTAATCCCTCATCACATGATTTATCTTTATTACATCCTGCCTCTGTAGCATTCACAGAAAACTATTCTAATAATGTGAGTCTGAGGGAGTCATGTTATCAATGACCTGGTTAAGACTTCTCCTATATACTAGATGTCACTTGGAAGGTAGCTAATGAACTTGAATATCTGGACAACTGAAAGGCATTTTAAATAAAAACCTCATTGGGGAATTCATAAAAAACCATGTTCTTTCAACTAGGGGCAGGGTAAAGTTGTGTTTTCCCTTCTCCTCTGGGAGAGTACCCTAAATTATGCATGTACCAAATCCTTAGGACCAGCAGGAACTTGTTGGAAGGATTTTTTAGGGATTTCCAAACCAGAGTATGTCTCTCTCTACCCTCTCTCTGTAATCCACTGTGGTTTATCCCACTGGTCACTGCATGAGCCCTTGAAGAGGAGCTGGAACTCAAAACAGGAGTTTGGTATGCTTGACTACAGACAGTGTCTTTTCCCTAGTCCTTGGAACAGACATTGGGGCCAGTCAAGCTTCATCTCCTGGGTCCAAGGTACAGCAAGGACAGAGAACAAATTGTGAGAAGAAATAAAGAAGGAGAAGGGAGAAAACTCTATAAGGAAATGTGCAATTGATTTACTCTACTGAAACACCAATTATTAGATGTTCCTTGTTCTGTGAGGGAAGCAGGATGTGCCACAAGAGCTTTGTATTTTGGTCAAGAACATCAATTTCACGGAAACATTAATAACAAACACTTGTATTCATCATACTCTTAAAAACCTCAGATTCTACACTTGAAAAGAGTTCATGTTTTTAAAGATGACCTGGGAAACCAAACAATCGTGTCCTTTGTATGACATATTTGACAATTCATTTTACATTCATTTTTAAAGCCCAGAAATGAATGTAAGTTTTTTCCCTACTACTCCTCTAAATCCAGCTTAAGCATCTAATGTTTGTAATAATAGCTGACATTTACGTAGCATAGTTACTTGCATATTGCCTCCCTGTAGATTATGAACTCCTTCAGAGAAGAGACTTGCCTTCTACTTTTCTTTGTATCCCCAGTATTGAGTACAGTGCTTGGTTTAATAAATGTTAACTGACTGATGCCACAAGGTTTACAATGCATTTTGCACATACTATCTTGTTTGATTCTCATAAGAATTTAATGAAACGTCGTCATCACAAACACCATTTTACATATAGTGAAAGGGAGTTCAAAAGAGTTAACTGACTTGACCAAAGCTATTGCTCAATCAGTAAGCATTTATTAAGTACTTAACTGTGCTGAGCATTAGGCTAGGTACTGGAGATCTTACTTCTAAGTTAAACAGCTAAGCTTTGAGTATACATCTAATTGTTTCCACATCATAATTGGAGGGACTGAGATTCAGAGAAGATAAATAACATGTCTTGGGCACATGGTTATTAAGGGACTGAGCTAGGCTTTGACCTCATATCTTTCCTGTTCACGTCCAATGCTTTTTCTTTACCATACAGGCTCTTACTATAGGGGTTGCTTAGGTACTAAGTCGACAGTCCTGAAGACTAACGGCCTATTCCAATATAATCCCTGAACCCAACCAAGGGAAGCAGTCACTTCCCAAGGATTCCAAGTCAATCTATCCACATAAGTTCACACCACAATTTAAACCTTAGAAATAGTTTTGTCAGGTATTTAAACTGGAAATAACCATAAAGAAGCTAGGAAAAGCATTAGAGACTCTTGGCACGAACTTGACAAGAAATGTGAGCCTTGCTTGTTGACATGTCAAAAATGATTTCTGGGTCCTAACCCCTTTCATTTTTCAATACCCATATCCAAATCCTAGTCCCAGAAGTCATATTTCCTCAGACACCCTCTCCAAGGTAACAGAGCCCATAGCATCTGGGTATGTAAGATGCAAGAAAAATGGCTCCAGGGCTCAGTTTTCAAAAGCTAGCCTCTCCTTTCCTGTGTGTGATTGATCTGCACACAGAGGCAGTGACTTACAGAATTTCACATTCAATCCAACTACATCCGCAATTTGCTAATGGCTGGCCCAATTGTCCACTTAGCTTTCATCTGGAAGGGCCACACAGCCAATTTAGTGTGCATTTCAATTACCAATGAAATCTACCACATGCCCTCAACATCGACTGTAATTTCCTATGAGCAGCTGAGCAGCACACAACTCAAGGAGTAGAACAGGGAAACCCACTTGAGACCCTTTGGAGACAGTAAGATGATTTACAGATGAGGGAAGCAAGTAAGATTGCCATTTCTCAAGGACAAGGCATCAGGGAGAAAGTTGGCTACTTATGGGTCCAGTGCTAAGTCTTTCTCCACTCAGAACTTGGATAAGGGAAGAAAGAACACTCTTTTCCTATTAATGTGGATAACCTGCCAACATTTAGCACCTACATTATGTGGCATGATGACTCAATTCCAACCTCAGATACCTACTAGTTATGTGACCATGGGCAAGTCATTGTCCTCTGAGATTCAGAATTTCTTTATCTGTAAAATGAAGAGATTGGCCTCAACAGCCTCTAAAGTCCCTTCCTGCTGGACATTAAAGGCCATTGTGTTCCATCTTCTCATTTTCAAGATGAGAGGTTAAGTGACTTGCCCATGGTCAGTCACCCAGCCAGTGTCTGAGGTATGTCTTCCTGGTATCAGGCCAAAGTGCCCTGCACTCTACCCATTAATTTCTTAGTTGTTGTTGTTTAGTAATTCAGTCACGTCTGACTCTTTGCGACTTCATGAACCATATCATGCCAACCCCTTCTATCTTTTACTACCTCTCAAAGTCTGTCCAAGTTCATATTTGTTGTTTCCATGAAGTGTTTGTTTGGCCAGACAAGACTCTGGGCAGCCCCTAAGGAGTGTGTCAGCTTCTGTCTGTAATTTCTATCTGTATTTTCTCTGAGGTTCAGGGTGCTTCTTCCCCTGATATATGTGCTTGATTAAAGTGATTGTTGACAGCTCCAAAGTTGCTTTCCTTTTAGAAAAGCAAATCTAGGATGCCCACTATCATCACTATTATTCAATATGGTACTAGAAATGTTAGCAGTAGCAATTAGACAAGATAAAGATGAAGGAATAAAACTAGCCAAAGAAGAAACTAAGTTATCACTCTTTGCAGATGATATGATGATATACTTAGAG
>CM053774.1:2939823-2967561 GCA_028658325.1 Potorous gilbertii
AGAACCTATACAGAATTGTATGCTGTCATAGAGGGAGGGGGGTAGCAGGGGAAAGGTGTGGGGGGGATAAAATCTTAATTTTAAGGAAGTGATTGTAGAACATTTAAAAATAAATAAATAAATAAATAATTTTTAAAAAGCAAATCTAAGAAGCAGCACAGCAGGCCCTCCTGTGTGTGATGGGGTCCTTGCTGATACAGCTAGCAGTGCTTCCTAAGGCCCACTTGGCTTCATTCTCCAGGATGTCTGGCTCTTGGTTGGTAACTACACCTTCTTCTACAGCTCTTCTGTATATTCTTGCCACTTCTTAATCTCTCCTGGTTCTGTGAAGTCCCTAACATTTCTGACTTTTCTCATGCCCATTTTTTTCATGAAACATTCTGTTAATATCTCTAATTTTCTTGAAGAGTTTTTGTCTTTCCCATTCTATTATTTTCTTCTATTTCTTTGCATTGCTCATTTAAGAAAATTTTCTTATCTCTTCTTGCTATTCTCTGGAATTCTACATTCAGTTGAGTATCCCTTTGCCTTTCTCTTTTCCCTTTTGCTTTCCTTCTTTCCCAAACTTTGGTAGCCTCATCAGACAGTCATTTTTCTTTCTTACTCTCCTTTTCCTTCTTGTATAGTTAGGAAAAAGCATCACAACTGTCTCCTATTCCTATCTCTTCTCTAAAAATCCTTCAGCAAGTACTTATAGACAGTTAGGTGGCAGGGTGGCCAGAGCACTGGACCTGGAGTCAGGAAGACCCAAGTTCAAATCTGCCTCCATCACTTACTAGCTGTGTGACTCTGGGCAAGACACTTAACCTCTGTTTGCCTCACTTTCCTCAATTTCCTCCTTCGCAAAGATACTATAAGATCAAGTGAGATCATATTTGTAAAGTGCTCACCACAGTGCCTGGCACATAGTTCATGGTACACAAATGTGCGTTCTCTCCCCCTCCTACCTGGTAAGCAAAAGCCTTTGCCACACAGTCATACAAAGAAATTTAAGAAATGGCCCCAGTTACACAGCAGCTTACTAGTCAGTCACTAAATCAAGAATCTGCATTCTAAAACTGAACACAAAATGAAGATGAAGAATTCATGCATCCTCCAAAGGTCCAATAATGCTTTGCCTTTTGTGCTCTCTCTCTTACATCAAGTCTTTTATGTGCTTTCTCCCCTACTCCCTTACCACCACACATGGTATGATGTTGTCAGGACTTCCAATAATTAACATGACTTGCATTTCACCCAAGACTTTGAACTCCCATTTGACTACCCCTGATTCCCTGAGAAATCTAAAGTCCTACTCATTGGGCTAAGGTGATACTTCGGTGGATCCAAGAGTTCACTGAAGTGGGCCTTGACCCCTTCATCAGTGCAGAATTTAATTCCATTCACAGCCCTTGAAAAGGTCTACTGAAGAAACAAGATCTTTCACTGGGTCTTTTAATATTTTATGGACACCAGAGCAATACTCCAGATATACATCTTTTCTTATCCCTCCCTCCCCCATGAATGAACAACCTCCTTCTCTGGTAAGACAGATCTTTGATGAAATATGTTGCAAAAATGTCGTTAAGATGTGATAATTTTTTTAAAAAAGAAATAAACTATTTAAAAAACTCAATACGACTAAAGGTTAACTACAAACCTTCAAAGAATATCACAGATGCATCTCAAACATAAATTGTGCCTCTAAAAGGCTTCTACAAAGAAATTCTGCTCCCTCTTCCATGTAAACCCTACCCCATAAGCCAGGCAACAGTTCATGAAGGCTGTCTACAAATCATATTGGAAACAGAAATCAGAATGGAGTTCTGTTGGCTCAGCCCCGGTGACTGGGAACCCCACTGCCTTCCATTCTACAGGAAATTCTACATTCTAGGGATATTAGGGAGAGCCAAGTGTGACAAGGTAGTAGGACAGTTTTGAGAGGGTAGGAATTGGGGAGAAGAGCCAGGTTGAGCTCAGATAATGTTTGGGAGTGGTAGAAAGATTATTATGGTGGAAGGCTGGTGAGGAATACAAGAAAACAAGTGAGATTTAGTTTCAACACTTTGTCCTCCAAGTGCAAAATCCTACTTGTACTTCTGGTAGCATTACGCAAAAATATGTGGCATCAGAGCAAATGGAATCATGGGAAGTGATGGGAACAAAAAGCCTATATGAAATCCACATTACAATTTGCCAAGAGTTTACAAAGTTTATTACCTTTGCAGCCAGGCGACATTCCATCACCCGAGTATTGAAATGAGAAGTTGCTGCCTTGTTCATTGCAACACAACTGTTAGCAATCACAAAACTTGCTTCACTTGGGAGTTGGACATCAGTTGCCCTCAGAGGATTGAACTCTATTAACTTGGCCTTTTGAAAGAAAAAAATGACAGATTAAAACCTAGAAATGGTTGAGGCACACAATCAGTATGAAAAAGAGACTTTCAAAGTCTTCTCCTAAGCCTGGCTGCCTACCCAGGCTGGACAAACCACATCACCCCGTTCAGAACTACTGTCTTCACACCCGCCACTTAGGTCTTCTTACTACAGAGCTCAAGCAATGTCTTTGTGCTAAAGAAAATCCCCTCCTCTTCTATGCCTGGGGCTTTGGAAATCTGAATTCAAGCAACGTATTTCAACAACATATATTAAATAAGAAATAATCCAGGAGTTCTTGAAGAGCAGCCAAATCTGTAGGAAGTTGATGCAGTACTGAGAACTGTAAAGGTTTAGAAGAAACGTCTGCATCTATTTTGGTAGTGGGCACTTTCTGGACAGCAACCAAAAAGTTCTACTCTGTTTGAGGGAGTTGATAGCCAAGGGGAAGTGGCAAACAGAATAAGAATCTCTGGATGACTATCAACATTTTCTTCCCCACAGCCTAGGTCTTAAAATGTTTATAGAGAGAAATATTGCTAAAGAGTAAATTATAGAAAGAGAGGTTATGAATACATGTGGTAAAGAAGCTAACATTTGGGTTTAAAAACCAACAAGGGAATTTGGAAAGAATATGAGATGGAGAGGTTTAGGGAGCTATTTCAGACAACACAGAGAATTGAGAAATCTCTTACATAAACTAGACAATGAAGGGAAATGGGTATAAGAGAAAAAGAGAAAAGATCAACTGGGAAAGTGAACTGAAATAAGATCATGAAATTGTAAGAGACAGAAAGAAAATTGTGAAATAGATCAAGAATTTAAGAGGTAAACTAGTAACACTGGATGATAAGGACTGAGGATGAGCTTGAGTGTTGGAATGGTGTTGGAAAATGTTTAGGAAAGTCTGAAAGAGTACGTCGGATTGGACTTGTCTGTGATGAAACATCTCGGATATGTCAATGCCTTATTCCCTATGTGGTTTCTCACAGCTGCTACTTCCAAACATGCGACTGTCACCTACCTTTCCTTCCTCTCCAAGAAATGATATGGATTGATCCATGCCACCTCCTTCAGTGCCAATATAACGTTCACTCTTGGTACAAATTTCTGCCAGTTCTATCTGAGAATAAAAATGAGTTTATATTTAAATAAAGAAGAAAGCCAGTCTTTCCCTTATGTATCAGAATTCCTCAAACTGTTCTATGGAACTCTAGGACTCCACAAAAATAACTGAAAGGGTGCAAAGAAACAGCTGTAACACCAGTGAAAGGCACACCCCAAACACATCTGTTTTGTTCTCTGGGTCAACTGTGTGACACTGTGTGTACGGATCCAGAAAGCCATTAAAAACTGGTCTAATTACATGATGAAAAAGTTGGCTTCTTAAGGATCAAGAATCAATTACTGAATATGCCCAATGATGTATTGTGCAAAATGAATACAATATAGTACTTTTCTAGCAATGTATGTATACAATAATCAATGTCTATTTATATCCTTAGTTTTCTGAAGGTTCTCACTATGATTTTTGCACCAGTGCCCAACTGGTAAACATTTAGATGAATGTAGACAATAAAAAGACAAAAAAATCGAAACTGTTAATGATCAAAGATCTGACAGTGAAACAAGGTATCTATAATAAACTTCATTTCCATACTAAATGTTAAAATAAATAATACGAGTTTAATAAATGAATTTAATAAAATAAATAATACATATTTAATAAGAAGCATACTGAATTGAACTGAATTGAAAAAATAGAAGAATGAAAAATATGATCCGCAATTTGACTTGGCTTAATAATGGTTTTATTTTACATTATATATGATATTACCTTAAAGATTTCTGATTTTAATCCATATGGATACTTACTTTACTAAAAGATCAAGACACTTCTACAACTTAACACATCAAGAGTTTTAATCTAGGGCCCATGAATTTGTTTTTAATTTTACAAATGTATTTTAATATAACTGATTTTTATAATCCTATGTATATTATTTTGTACACTGAAAAACATTAAAAGAATTCATAGTACTCACTAGACTATCAAAGGGGTCCATGACTCAAAATAGGTAAGAACATCTGAACTAGATGGTCTTTGAGGATGGCTGTACCCAAAACATTCCTCCTTCCACAGTGAATCCAATGATGAAGCCTTGCCAATTTTAGCTAGGCTGGTCCTACATCAACAGACACATATTATACCCCCTAGGCCCACAAACAGAACCATTTTAGCTCGGTGGGATTTGCTAAAGCATGCACTCTGCTCGCTGAGCCTTCAAAGGTCAATTCTGCACCAGGCTGAGGCACCAAAAAAGGCTTTCAGTGGAAGTTGTTCCAATTTAAAAAAAAAAAGTTCTTTGGCTACAACAAAATTACAAAGATATTTACAAGTATAATATAGGAAACAGCCAAAGAAAACCCTGATTTTTTTTTTCCAGTAACAATGAGATACACTAAAAAATCCCCCAAAAATCCATTCATTCAAATAAAGAACATAAAAATTGTTGGAAAGCACTTTATAAGACAAGCCATACATACAATACTTTATCCAACTGTAAATTTGCAAATAAATAAGTCTTTACTAAAAGTTTAACAAACACCCACTTCAGATCCCATCTTCAATGGACAAGACTTTTAGAAAAGTTACTCTCTTTATATCTCTTGTTCTACTATAACTTGGTAATATTTGCAGATTGCATACATAACCTCACATGATCTAGCCTTCTATAACCCTTAAAAATCAATTAACAGAAGACATTTTAACCAGTATCAGACATCCTTATTTTTGTTATAAGAATTGGGTAACCTTCCACTCCAGATACAATATGAGGTACACGCCATAATCATTAGCATTCATTTTAAAGTAAATAAGATGCTACACATGATATCAACATAATTTTTCTTCATCATCAGCCCCCTAAATACACCTCTGGTCACTGTACCGACCTGAATTCTGATCAAATTGACAAATAGATAAAAACTTAAGAAAACTTTCAAGAACTGGTGCAGAATGAATCCTTCATACAAGACCCTGGCCTTATAGGAGTGACTGAGTTAGAATAAGGCTTGACAAATGCCACCCACGACTATGCCAACATATTCATAGCAGATGAAAGGTCAAGGAATGGAGAATGACAAAATAGGATGGGAGGAAATGAAAGTAAATCCAACAAAAAGAACAAAGCTTTGGAAAAGGAGGTTGATTCCTACTTACCGATCTAGTATAGATACTTACAGAGCTTAATTTCAAACAGCTGAAGTTATTTAATACTTTTTTTATTTTAATACTTCAGATTTCATACTTGATGGACACCTTGGTACTGGCATTTGTGTTTTTACATTTACTCTCCTACTAATTTTAGTTGTGCTTCCTTGGCCTCTGATGGAGACTGCTCTTCCTATCCTAACTCCTGAGACAGACAGACAGAGAAATAGAACACTGGCCTGCGAGTCAGGAAGACCTAAGTTTAAATCAAGTCTCAGACACTAGCTGTGCGATCCTAGGAAAGTTACTCAACTTCTCTCAACCTGACTTTCCACATCTATAAGATGGAAATAACGACAGCTTCTCTCTTTCTCTCTGGTTGCTGTGAGGATGAGCGCTACGACAAAAGAAAGATCTCCACAAGTTCTGAGTCTGATTACTAACCACGAAACGGACTCTGAAAAATGGCAATAACCGTGTAGTTATGAGGACCGAGGCTACCTTTACTTTTATATCTTTAGATGCTTAAGAGATTCTGAAATGTCAGCTATTGAAATGTCAACATACAAGTGATCCACATTTGTAAGCCTTGTTCCAGCACTTCAAAATGCTGGAGGATGCCCTGTGATCTCATTAATGTAGGTACGTCTTCTAACATTGTAAATCAATCACAATGCCTACTCAGCCTGCCTAATTTTTTCCCACATCCCTGCCATAACTTTGCCATAGGGAGGGCCTGCATAATGTGTTGGAGCCATCCTCACTAAATCTCAAAAATGTCACTGAGGTACACTGTACGTCACCCTTCCTTCACTCTTCCCAAACGGCCATCCCCACTTCTTTTTGGATCATACATTTCTTTGAAGGTATAATTTATATCCATTTTTCTTCATAATTGCTGATATCTGTGCCCACTGTGCACCTCTCTTTTCTCCTAAGGATGACTTTAAATTCAGATACTTGAGACCATCATGTTCCACAATTCACAGCTAAGTAAAATCACCCAAATAATGCTGTTATGTAAGAATAAATAATAATAAGCCATCTATATTTTGCTTTTCAGGACCAGTGCTCTATCCACTGCGCCACCTTGTTGCCACAGATGAACCCCAAGAGCCATTCCCCATTAAATGAACACTCAAAGGACATGAACAATCAGTTTGTGAAAGAAGTACTTAAACTATTATTAGTCATAAGCAATATGCAAATTAAAACAGCTCTGAGGGTTTGCCTCACACCGAGCAAGCTGGAAAAGATAACAGAAGAGAAGCAAAGACCGAAGGGGCAATAGAAAGAGGAGTACGATAATGAAAGATCAGCGTAGTTGTGAACTGGTCCAACCTCTCCGGAAGGCAAATGGGAACTACACAAAGGAAGTGAAAGAAAGGACAACCTCCACCTGAGACCACAGAATCAGAGGGTTTATGATATCAAACTTTTTCAGTGAGTTGTTTAATTTTGCTATTATTTTTTCTATTATAAGAGATGGCTTTCTGGAAGGGGAAAAGAATATATTGGGAAACGTGTAATATAAAAAAAATTCAAAAAACCCTTTCAAATAAAGGGCTTACGTCTTTTAGGGATGTAGTCATTTTTCTTTCAGCATTTGGTCATTAAAAGAATGATGTGATTTCACATATAGGCCATATAGACTAATCTCTCTAATTTTGGACTGAACTCGCTGTCCATCTGAATACCTATCAAAGTTATATGCACTAAGGGTTAAGTTCTATACGTGGTACACACGAATCTACATGAGATCCTGAGTACCAGGCATTCTTCATGTACTGGCCCTTCTTGCCCTCACCCTTCCTGCTCCCACATGGATAGGAAGATCAGACTCTCTGGAGTAATCATGACCCTTATTTAAGAGGCTACACAATTTTCTGGAGTTGTTATCAGTACATTATCCACAAACAGGAGCCTCCAAGGACCTCACAATTTATGAGGAATTCCTCTGACTTCAGGGCTGCAATGAATTTCATCTGATAGTTAGAAACACTTTGGGTAAATGTGTATGGATTCTTTCCCCCTGTCACCCAGTTTTATGATTTGTCTGATATTAATAACTGCAGAGTTAAACAAGTATATTTCAATTATATCTTTAAAAGATCTTGCCTAATTTTGGAATATGCATGGGCGACACCTTGTGGCAAACTTGCCTTTGGGACAGTTTTGCTTTAGGGAACCAAATTGGTTTTTTTCCAGTAGTCAAGAAAACAATCACTAAGGTGGAATCTTGCGCTCTTTATCTTTCATTTAATTGTGCAATAGCATCAATGTCTACTATTGAATATTGCTTTGAGAAGCCTTCTTGTTCCCATCTAATACTCCTATTAAGGATGCGCTCTCAATGCATGCTTAAGTTATTCTCATAAAAACATTATATAGACAGGAAAAGTTACAGGGAGGCTTGCACTAAATCACGTCCTGAAGCCCCTCCAGCTCTCGATCCAAGCTCCTGGCATTCCAAGGTAAGTAGTTGTTGATATTCACCTTTGGGGTGTAATAATAAAGTCCATGAGTTTCCCCCAATTTTGATATATTCCCTCTTTAAAAGCCTTGAGAATCAATCCCCCAACATCTTCAAAACCACGCTGACTTCGCAAGGACCTCTTTTGTGAACCCTTGGTCTAGTTCAGTTTGATTAGTGCAGGAGTTGAGAAGCTGCAGCTTTAAGGCCACATGTGGCTTTCTAGGTCCTTGGGTACAGCTTTTTGTCTGAGTCCAAGTTTTACAGAACAAATCCTTTTATTAAGGGGATTTGTTCTGTGAAGTTTGGATTCAGTGAAAGAGCTGCACTTGAGGACCTAGAGGGTCACATGTGGCCTCGAGGCCCCAGGTTCCCCACCCCTGGACTATGCCATCATTTTTTATCCTTTGAGGGTCATTTCTACTTCCTCTGCATCAGGGGTTTGCAATCTCTTTTTGGGGGGGAAGGGGTCATCTTGAATCCCTCTAGCAGTCAAGTAAAGTCCACAGATCTTGTCCTAGAATAATGTTTTTAGACACATAAAATCAAATACATAGGCTTAAGAAAGAAATTATATTTAAGTAGTTATCAAAAATGTTTTAAGTTCATGGACCCCAGGTAAATAATGCCTGCTCCAGATCACACATCCAAGAGTATAATGTAAAAAATGTAAACAAGATGGTGCTCGTAAAAAATATTATAATAATATTCATAGATTTTTTCATGCATCTGTGGGCCTCCTTCTAGTCTCATCCATAAATGTCCAAAGGATGAGGTTGGCCAGTCTTTCTTTAAACTGGTTTTCCCCTTCATTACTTCTTCCCATTTTTATGAGGCAAATTCTACTCATCCTCTTCTATATAACTTTACAAACAAATTTACACTCCAAATGACTACTGTTCATTGTCATCAATATAGCTACACCTGGCAAGTAAGTCAAGGCACCCTCTCAGCCCTCGGTCTCCCTGTTTTAATTATTGCTTTGGACACTTGAAATTTTGCAGGAAATTATTACAGTCTCTGTCCATGTCCATTCCTCTATTCATTTCCCTTTTTTCTAAATCAATAACTTGTTCACAACATGAAGCTGCATTTTTAATAAGAGGCATATATTTATTCATTTTTCTTCTTTCCTCTAGCTTTGCATCCATCACAATCTTTGCTTTAACAAGTCAAGGGTTTGAGCGGATACCACTGGGAATGATTCTCACCATCAGTAATAAATCATTTTTCTGTCTGTTAAAATACAACCAGCTTCTGTGGTTATTATCTCTTTCTTCAAAGAAAGCTGACTTGACATCACACCTGAAACCTAATTCTGACACTTCCACGGTTAGACAGGTAAGGAACCAGTTATTCTGAATAGAGAAGAAAGAATAATAGACGGTGGGAAAATGAGGAAAGGGGAATGGAGAAGAAAAGAATAAAATTATTTCTATGATGGGTACAAAGAAAATAGGACATAGATAGCAGGCAGCTGCATATTATGATTGAGAAATTATGTGATTGGTGTATAAAAATGCTACCCACCCCAAGTGTAACCTGAAGACAGAAGCTATAAGATGCTTGAGGAAATGAAGTCCCCAAAAATATGAGTGTGCAAGAAAACAAGTCATATTTATAAAGTGCTTTTAAGTTCATGAAATGTTTCCCTAATGACAGTACCATGACTCTAGCAGGTATATATATATACATATATATATATGTGTGTGATTACATATATGTGATAATCTCCATCTTACAGATGACTAAACAAAGGCCCAGAAAGCTAACTGACTTACCCATGGTTACACAAATACTAAGTTTCCACAGCTAGAATGTGAATGCAGGTCTCCTGACTTCATGTTCAGAATTCTTCCTACTAAGCTGACAAATGAAGGAAGAAACCTTTTCTTCCTATTAAAGTCCCTAAGCCACAAAAACAAATTTTGGGTAGCCTGCCATAGGAAAGAATCTCATGTAAAAATGAAAAAGACAGATTCAGAATTTTCTTTCAGTTTGAGGAATTGTGACAGGCAATGGTGATATAAATAAAAAGTAAATGACCCCTGTCGTCAAGGGACTTAAATTCTATAAGGTGAATGACAGCCACACATATGAATATAAAACAAGGTAAGTACAGAAGGGAGCAAAGGAACATGCATGAGAAAGAGAGAGCACTAAGAGCTGAGGAGACCAGGGAAGGTTTTGTGGAGTAGGTGGCACCTGAAATGATCTTTGAAAGCAGGTAAGAATTCTAAGAGGCAGAAATAAAGAGGGGGTACAGTCCAAGAATAAAAGAAATGCATTATTTTGGACCAAAAGCAAATTTAGACCTGATTCCATATCCTAAGTTGGAAAGAAGTCACATGGTTTGAAATAATATAACCACCTAAAGAAATGACATTAAACAGCACACAGTTGTAACAGGGAACAGATAACGCCAGTAAATTGAAGGGATAGGAATGAAGTGTGTACATCTAAGCACTCCTCACTCCATCCAAAAGGACACAGATAACAAAGATACAGTGTTCTCATATTGCTGTAGTGCGATAAGTAGCTTGCAAAAAAAAAATGCCCTAGGAGTTGGTTTGCTTAATACTCAACTGCTATTTAAGTTATATCAAATGTGCAATAAACTTCACATGGATAACAAAAAATTGCTGTGAACACATTAACAAACTGTGAAAAAGAAATCATTCCAAGAGAACATTAGGGAGAGTTCAGATTTCCATTAAACCCTGGACCCCAATGCAGCAAAGGACAAAGGGATCTTTCTCTTCCTAATGCAGGTGAGGGCTTTGAGGTAGCTAGGAAATAGGAGGTCCTTCCCCACTGTACGGCTTCTAGACCAAAAACCCTGGGGCAAGAGGGCAATGTTTAAAAAGAAGGGGCTCTCCCTTTCCTTCTGCTCCCTGCTCAGTTACTAAATTTAAACCTTGTTTAATAAAGGAAACTGCATCCACTCCAGCATCCCACCTTCCACCTGAGACCTTCAAGAACCTTAAAGGTGCCTTACATTGCCTAACTTGCATCCAAGTTCCACTCCATCCTAACCCCGCTTTCAAACAGATATTCTGGGGATCCTTTACGAATGCAACCTGATTTCATAAAAAGCAGTTTCCCAAAATTAGAAACCAACAAACCACAGTTTATTGCTCTATAGGAAGTAAGGTGAAATTGGACACTTATCAACTTTAAAGGAAAGGCTACTTAATTAAAAGTGGTTAGATCCCCATTTCCAGGGTCCCTTTCCCCTAAGAACTATGGGAAACTATGTGTGGTCAAGCTGGATATTTAATAAGCCACAATCACATGCTAGAATGGGAAGATCAGAGTGTATGAAGAAACAGCAGAGCTAGATGAATCAGGGAGTGAAGAACCCTACTGTACTGAAGTATTTATATTTCTTTAAGTCTTCACCGAATTATGTACTTTTTAATAAATAATTGGCATGTGTTTATGCTTAAATGTTCTCAATAATGTCATCATATATTGTTCCTATTCAACAGACATTTTAAATTAGAAGTCTAGTTCTAAACTCCTTTTATAGATGAGGTAACTAAGAATTAGAGAAGTTTTGTGAGACGACATACGCAACGGCGAATGGTATGATGAAGGGTAATAGGTTTTTCATTTTGCTTTTTTTAACCACAATTAAGCAAATGAGTACAAGACACTCTTTGCTTTCACTGACCACACCTAGAGGGATTCTGACACAAAAATGACCTATCAAATGGTAGCTTATTTCAATGGCAGGCCACGTATGTAACAGGCAATAAGCAGCCTAGCCTGCACATGTCTAAACATTAGAAAGAGTGTCACTCATTGACCAACTAATTTTATGCTAATGTTGATACTAGATCCTAAGGCTAACTCTAGAACAAAGATCCAATGATCTAACAACTTCTCTAAGAAATCAGGTAGGTTGGGCCCCTCTATCCATCCCTAGAAAAATGGGTAGGGGTAGAACTTGGAGAGATTGTTAATTAGCCAACAAAGAAATGGGGATGTCACAAACCTCCCAGGGTCTCAGTTTTTTTCATCTGTAAAATAAGGGAGATGAACTACACAGGCCTCTTAAATCTGGGACCTATGAACTTGGTTGGCTTTTTCATGTTTCTATAACAATGTTCAAGTATAATCTGTTTCATTTATAATCTTATACATATAATTTTATACATTTAAAAACTTCAGACTGTACCAAAGGGGTCTATCCCACAAAAAAGGTTAAGAATATCTCAACTAAAGGATCTTAAAGTCCTGTATAAGCACAAAAGTTTTATGTATACAA
Source organism: Potorous gilbertii (assembly GCA_028658325.1). Classification (NCBI taxonomy): domain Eukaryota; kingdom Metazoa; phylum Chordata; class Mammalia; order Diprotodontia; family Potoroidae; genus Potorous; species Potorous gilbertii. The sequence goes on from CM053774.1 coordinate 2,952,142, forward strand.
GAAAAGAAGGTGTAAAAATATTAAGAAAGATATGGGGAGGATGATAGAAAAAGCAGTGATGAAAGGAGTACTTCAGAATCAATCCTAAAAACTCGATAAATTCTGTAGGCAAAGAACTCTGCCATGAGAAGGCATCATCCACAAACACAAAAGCTATGGAACACATCCACAAAGCACAGTGCTGCAAGCATTCTCCTATAAAAGAGGTGTTGGTGATAAAATAGTCCTAGGAATGAAGAAGGTTAAGAAAAAGGGGTTCAAGGCCAATGACTGTGCTGTGCTCCACTCACTCTCTTCTCCAGCAATAGATAATGGGTCTTCTACTACCCCAGTTCTCTAGAGGTATGCTTGCCCCAGGTCAGACTCTAAATTCAATACACCTTCATTAAACACGTGGTTGCTAGGTGCACTCTACAAGAAATTCAAGTTCCTATTTTTAGGGATTTGGAACCAATCAGGTGGGGTCCAGCCAAAAATGGGTTACTTTCCTAATAAGGCAGCTCCCACAATAGTCCCCAAAGATCACCAAGGGTTTAATTCTGTTTTAGAACATGGCCAATGTCCAGGTTTCAAGTCGCAAACCCCTTGGGCATATGCTGAAAAGAAAGACCTTTTCTCTCTGCAGGTTCCTGAACTACAAAGATGATGTCTCCCTTGTGTTTGCATTTCTTTTTCCTAAAAGCTGATGACCTACCCTACCTCAAGATGAGCTGTCAGGGGACACTGTGAGCCAACCTGGAGACATCCCAAAATAGGCACAGAAAAAAAAATCATACTTGTCAGCTTGGCCCTGAAAAGTTAGTTTGGAGACCCAAGAGTAGTTACGAAAGGAATAGGGCACAGAAGAAGAGGAAAGGTTGCAAGGATACAAAAGAAATGGGACCAAGAAAGATGCAGCAGTAAAGGTAAGTATCTGAGAATCAATCCTAAAAGTCTGCTCCATTCTAGATGCAAAAAAGTCTATTCTAAGGAGATGTCACATATAAAAACATGCACAGGGAACCCATATGAGCGCTGTGCTTAGGAAGATGCTTTCTGCCTTCTGGAAGGGATCTGGAAAGCTCTATTTGGGGGGGGGGGGGGTGGCCCTATGAAGGCAACTAAAGGGAGGGAGAACTTTGATGAAATAGCATCTTTAAGGGTACCCCTACCAACCTTCGCTAGGGAAAGACAAAAGAAAGAGTCCAGGAAGCAAGGAGAACATGCGGTCCCTAAATTTCTGTTTTCTTACCTTAGTGAACCTTTGTTCAGTTTTCCATAACCCTGAGTGTCTTTGTTGGCCCTCCCCAGTCCCCACCAAAATCTCAGTCACCTGTTGTCATTCCATCTATCCTTAAAGGCCCAGCTTAAACATGACCTCCTCTGGGATTGCCTTAGCTCCAACTGTTTTTTCTCCCCAATCTGATCAGTCACTTTATGATAAATATATGCACTTGTACTTTAATTTCTATTGTATTTGGACCTTGTGTATAGTTTATGATCTCTCTGCTAGACCACAAGTTCCTTGAGAATAGAGGTCACATCGTATTTATTTTCTTCTCTGTGCCAGCAACCAGCCTAATGTGTTACACCCAGGAGGAGCTTAATGAATCTGGATCACTCTCAAGGCCAGTAAGTATTCAGCAAATATTTATCATACACCTTTCTATGTGCAAGGCACTCAAAAAATCCATGTAGAATGGGACCTGCCATCTGATCCCCTCCCCTCCAAACAAACCAATATACTTCAGCCTGCCCCCCCAGCTCATCAGTAAGCCTTCCCACATTAATCCAAGAAACTGCTGCCAGAAATAGTAGTACCGTCTAACCAAAGCAATCCCAAGACAGAGCTGGGATGCTAGTGAGTCCTCCGCAGTCAAAGGGCTGAGAGGGAGTCTCGGAAGATGGTCCAACTGGCCAGAAACCTGGAATTCAAGAGGTACAAAAAGCCTTCCATTCAGAATGTGCCTAACTGGGATAGTACAGTTCATTCTTTTCCTTGTCTAGATTTTGTAAAAACTCACATGTGCTAAGACGTTGATGGGTATTTGGGGAGGGGGCAGAGGAAGAGCAGGGGAGGGGAAATCCAAGAAAAGCTGTTGTTGCAAGACAGCAGGAGGCACAACCTTGGCCAGACTGATGTGATCAGACAGAAATAAGGCCAGAGTCACAGCTACTAAATACCAAAGGGGACACGGAATGCCACTGCAAGGCATGTTGCAAAGAACTGGTGTCTCTCCCATGGCTAAAAGATTGCTTATTTTGGCTCCAACTTTTCTAAAATGTTTAAATCATATAATAATAACGGATAAGAGGCTAGACTGCCAAACCCTGTGGTTTGGCCTTCAGTCCCTTAGTACGAAATGTCATCTTCCGCAGTCAATGGAAGCCTCCCATTCCCTGGGGAGGGCCCCACTCACATGCAGCACTGATTATCCGAAAGGCATAATATTCCTGTCCCATTCCTGAAGTCCAGTTGACAGCTGATCAACCAATAACACTAGGCATTAAACCAATCTGGACAGGGAGAACAGAAAGCTATGGGAAGATTAACTGACAGACGCTAACCCCAGGTTATTTCCCTAGCATAATAAAACAACAGTGTTATTACTAAAATTAACTCCTGGTTATTTACTTCCCTACGGAAGTTAAGACAAAGATCCTAATCCAGCTCTGACCTAAGTGTTAGTTTCCTTACGTATAAAATGGAGATAGTAACATTTGTACCACCGACTAGACAGAATCAGAGACTTAGAACTGGAGAGGACCACAGAAGTCATTTAGTCAGACTCATCATTTTACAGATGAGGAGACTGAGGCTCAGGAAGGCTAAGTGACTTGCCCAAAGCTATGTAAATAGTGTCAGAGAGGGCATCTGAACCCACATCTTTTAATTTCAGAGACATCCAGACTAGTTTTTGTAAGCAGAGTGCCTTGAATTGTTAATTGGTTAAACTAACCCTCATCCCTGTTCCACTAACTCACACTAAAATATTCTGCCATGAGTGACACCTTGAGCATAAAGATCTTGTAGTAAAGCCTTCACTTCCCCAGAAGTATGACATGGGAAAAGATCTCTACATCCCAGAGATCAAACCAGGTCACAAAGAATTATTTGCAAGGGTTCCTTTCTCCTCCCTCACCCACCTCTCCTCACACAATCAGGGTGAAGTTATCTCTCCAAGTATGGTTTGGTGACAACTGGAAAAAGAACATTGTAATAACTGGAGCTGTCCAAAAGTAGGCTAACCTGCCTCAATAAGTAAGGAGCTTCCCATCATTAGAGATCTTCAAGCACAAGTTGGATGACTGGCATAGTTAGGAACGTTACCAGAGGATTCAGACTTCAAGCAGGGGCTTAACTAAACGATACTGGAGGTTCCTTTGAAATCTGAGATGCTCCAATTCTGTACACATTCTTCAGGCAGGGTTTGGGACAAGAAGTGCCACATAACATTACAACCAAAAATCCAAGACACACAAGGCAGGGGGCTGTGAATTCTGGAACCATGAACCTTCCAATCTTTAACTTTGCGTGGAAAACAGAGGGCACCGTAGCCAGACCCTGCTCCTGAAGCCCAGAGACTAAAGGGTAGAAAGCTCTGTAAACATGATCCTAAGATACTCTGGGGAGGACCAACCCCCTTTTCCCTAGGGGACAGGATATATAATCTTAGATACTTTAGGAAAGCCCCAAAGATTCTCAAAGTTCCTGGAAGAGGCAATGAGTTTCTGTTCTGATCTCACTCCTCACTAAGGTTCCGTGTGGACCCTGGAGTTTCTGGAATAATCACACTATCTTCCGTCATGGATTCAAGCTTAAAGTCCCTTACAGGCTCGTTCTTTAAAACATGAGGCTTGGATCTCACGCCTGTCAGTCCACACTGCCTCCAGTCAACACAGGGCTTCATGAGGGGAATACTAATTTCACTTGGTGAAACCACATCATTTCCTTGATCTTCTCTATCCTAGGGACCATACTACCATCAAGTAAATGTAAGGGGGAATATGGGAAATGCGATTCATTCACTCAGGTACTAAGTAAATAAAATATTGTTTTAGGCACTGATGGCAACATCCAAAAAACCAGTAAGATTTGATACTTGCCCTCAGAACCCTACAATCAAGTTATAATCAGATTCCAAGGAATGAGGAACCTCAACAACAAAGCACTGGAGAAGCTCTCTGCCCTTCAACTAAAGAGAATTTATTTTTCTGAGGCCTCTCCATCCCATGCTGAGTATTTCTATGCCTTGCCCTTCCCCAATCATAATAAACATACAAACAACTTACACTTTTAAAAAGACTACAACACTGGATTTGGAAAAGATTAACTTGGGTTCCCATCCTGACATCCACTGACAGCTGTGTAAATCTGACTAATTCCTTTAACCTCTCTGGGACTCAGTATCCTCATCTATAAAATGAAGAGACTGGACTAGATGCCATCCTAAATCCACCTCTCTAAGTCACTTTACCTCTGTAGGTCTCAGTTTCCTCAGATCTAAAATTTCAGGGGTTGAAGCTGATATGACCTCCACTGTTCTTTCCAGCTCTACGTCTAGGATTCCATCATCCATGATCCTATGCCATTTCCTATCTCTGGGCCTCAGGTCCTCATCAGGGCCCTACAACAGAGAGGAAATCTTTCAAGGCACTTTCAGCTCTAAGTTCTATCACTCTAGTGGTATATACACAGTAGGCCCTTAACTCATGTGCACTGAAGGACGACTTCATGAGGGAAAGGTTAAAGTATAAAAGGCAACACTAAGGCTCTGGCAGATGTTATTGCATAATCTCTCCTCCTTGACATAAATGCCAAAATGCCAGCCAATGTCTTAGTAAACTATTGGCAAGAGGCTTCAAAGGAAGGGCAAGTGACTTTTAATGGAACAGGAACTGGCCCAGGCCTGGAAATTTGCCCATCACTAGGGTAACTCATCACAAAACACATCTACCTCACATATTGACAGCACATGGGACTATGAGAATCTCACATTGTCTCAAGGAGCTGGAGAGAGGCAGATGTTCACATGCAGGTGAGCCCAAGAAAACATAACGGACTCCCAGGAACCCCTAATAGTCAAGACATGGACCTTACCTGCAACGAGCTCCTTTTGTGGGTGTCATTTTCCAACCTTGAGGACCTGTATACAGGCCTCCAATCAAACACCACTAACTTAAGAGTTTGGACTCCTTCAGAAAGGAAATCAATTTGAGTTTGCTCAACAATCAGTGAATTCCACTCAGGGGTTGATCACCAAGTCAACCCCACCAGCGATAGTTGTAACAAAGGGTAAAGTTGAACTTTTGCTCCTCTGCATCTGTGCCATTCAGCTTCTCCAGTTCATGGGACGGAGGTTTGCTCCCATCCTTGACAGCAGACTGGGCCTGAGTTCTCTCACCGAAGACTCAAGGAAGAAGCAGAGTGGAGAGTCATGAGGCAGGGAGGGAAGTTAGAAGGCATTGTACTAGCGGGACTTAAAGAAAATGAGAGCCTGAATGAGGGCTGTGGCCCTGCATGGAGAGAAAGGGACATGCATACCTGTTTAGGTAAACTGCATCGGCCTGTGTAGTCAACACCTCCAACCTTCTACAGGCCATGCAGGACCTACCTAATGCCTCGCTTCCTTCCCCGTGGAAGAAAAACCTAAGTAATAAAGATGAAAACCTGGAAAGCATGAGGATTTATTACGAACCATGAAAAATAGCCCTAGCTCATATTTACATCATGCTTCAGAGTTTACAGAACACTTTCACTACAACAATCCTATGTCGTAAACATGGAAGAAGTTATTGTCCTCATTTTAAAGATGAGGAAACTTGATCTCTCCGAAGTGAAATGACCTGACAAAAGTCACACAGCCAGGTAAGGATCAGAAGCAAGACTGAACTCGTCAGCAGTCATTCTTTTCTACCTTACTGTACTGCCTTCCTATAAATCAGGAGTTCTTAATTTTTTTTTATGTCGTGTCCCTTTGGGGGAGCCAATGGACCTCTTCTCAATACAATGTTTTTCTCAAAACAATATTCTAAAGTGCAGAAGCAAAATTTATAAGAGTACAAAGGAAATTATTCATAATGAAATAGTTATCAATTTTTTTAAGGTCAGAGACCCCAAGTTAAGAATCTCCTATATAAATTAAAAGCTAAAGAATATATTTTATCACACAGCATTCCTCCCCTCCCTAATTCCTGCAAACAGTCTCAACGATCATCAGGCTTATTATTTAGTCTGTGGCTTACTACATCTCTTTAGCCATTTTTTACTTCCCTAACAGTACTTTTATCAAAGGATGTACTGGGGCCAGGATAAGCATTCAGTTTGGCTCCTCACTGCGGACTCTCATAAAAGATTCGTTGAAGGAGATGTCAGGAGCTTGGGGCAGAAATTAGGTTTCTGATTCTTTTTTTTTCTAAATGAAGATTGTCTTTTAAAATTAAGTTCTGTTTGTTGCTATTGGCCCTAGGTGTTAGATCCCTGGGCCCCCAAGACAGGATGAACAGGATAACAAACACAAACGGATTGTCTGAAATCTTACCATCGGAAGATCTATGATTCCTAAAAATAAGTCTCCTCTCCACCCACACCGGGAGGTCAGGTCTCCACCTACTTTCAGATAATCAAGCCTCTTCAGAGTCTCTTTTTCCTACGTCTTTTCAACAGGACAACGGAGTACTTTATCTTAGAAGCAGGGTCCTGAGGGTGAGGCTCTATTTGAAGTATACCCATAAGAACACAAGAGAGTCTGGAAATTATTTGAATCACAGAATTTAGCGTTGGGAAAGCACTTTGAAGGGTATCTAGTCCAAGCCATACTTGAACATGAATCCCTGACAAATTATAGGTCAGCCTTTCTGCTTGAAATCCTCCAGTGAGGGAGATGCCAGCTCCCCAGGAGGCAGCTCATTCAGCTTCTAAACAGTTCAAATTGTTTGAAAGTTTCGTTTACAATGGATTTAAATCTGATTCTCAGTAGGTTTCACCACACTGGTCCTAGACTCATTCTAGACCCAACAGAATATCTAATCTCCCTTCCATATTACAGAATTTTAGTAACAGAAAAGGCAATTATCTTGTTCCCCCAAGTCATCTCTCCTCCAGGTTAAACATTCTTTGCTCCTGTGGTGGCTTCATTTCCAGGCTTCTCACGAGTCTGGTTGCCCTTCTCTGGACACGCTCCAGTTTTTCACGTAGCACTGAACATGATGCTCTGGATGGAGCTTGACCAGGACAGAGTACAGCTGGACAGTTTACCTCCCAATTCCAGACATTACCCCTCCATTATTATGGCCTAAGCTCTCCAGCAAATCAAAATTGTGGTTCACTCAAAGGGCAATGTTAACACATATGCTAGGTACAGATAAACTGTGGCATGTAAAAAAAAATAGTAGAAAAAAACATCCAAGAGATGTATGACTTGGAAAGGAGGTGGCAAGAGTGAAGGACTATAGATGGCCCATCCCATCCTTTAGGTCAAGACACCTAAAGGAAAGCTCCCTAAACCTAGGGAAGCTTCTGTGGAGGACTTATAGCAGGACATGGAAAAGACAGGATAAAAAGGTATGAATGAGTTAGGGCTGCATCACCAGAAGAAATACTCACACTGAATGACTTTAGAGACCAATTAATATTGACCATCTAGACAGGCACTGCCTGGGTGCTACTGCTGTCAGTCCAGTGGTGTTTTGATACATTCCAATTCATCAGTGATTTTATTGGTGTAAGTCACACTACCATGGACTTGTGAACTGGAAGAATTCTTAGGAGTCACCAAGTTCAATCTGCTCGTTTTACAGAGGAGGAAATTAGAGCTGAAAGCAATTAAGTAATTTGCCCAGCTTCAACAGACACTGCCAATAGTGTCTGGGGCAGGATTTATACTAAGGTCTTCCTGACTCTAAGGTACAGAGGTATTCCTGCTAATGATACAGACTGCCCCCATCCATAGCTGCCCACAATGGCCTACTCTGGTCCATATCCTCCCACAAATTCTCAACAGGAGGGTTCACCTAACATGCTGGGGGACATGTCACAAAAAGTCATGAAAATATACAGTATTAACCTTAAGATTTTAGGAAAAAATTCTGGGATTAAGCACTGCAGGATTTAGTTTTCTCTAAAGGATGGGTAAGCATTATAAATTTTATGGCATTTACCATCTCTAAAACATTCCACAAAGCCCAGACAAGGATCTACTCCAAACCCAGGCAGCAATAAAAAAGGAGTAATGGGTAGTTAAGAGCTGAAGAGGATTTTAGACTTCTCCCCCTCACTTTACAGCTGAGGAAGTAGAACCCTACTGAGGTAAAGCAACTTGTCCAAAATCACACAGCTCATTAAGAACAAGTCTGGAATGCAAACTCAGGACTCCTGACTCCTGGGCCTGCGCTTCGTCTCTCACTCTAGCTTCCGTCCACATTCCACCAGTCGTCAAGCCCTGTTCCATACCACTGTACCCTCTCTTGAGGCACTGACTCCCCATTGCCTCCAGTAGAAAGTCTAAACTCCTTGGCCTTACAGTCTGGCATTCAAGTATCTCAGCAAAGTCATTCCCACCCTCTTCTCCCTCCTAATCTCACGGTATTCAGTTTTTCACATCCTTATCCTCTAGTAACAGCAGTAAATCCCTGATCCCCAAGCACATCCCTTGCTTTCCTGCCTCCAAGAGTATGCCTAGAATACTCTCTCAAACCTTTTCCAACAGCATTTGTAAGTGTTATCATTGAATTAATTCTACTTTCCACCTTCCCTAGAGGAGAATGAAAGTTTCTTAAGGATAGGGACTGACATTTTTATCTCTGTATTCTCTGCACCTAGAACAGTGCTTTGTACACGATAGGTACTTAATAAATGCTGGCTGGTTTCACTCTCTCTACAAGGAGCACAACCTTGCTGCCCTGACAAGTGTAGAAATACTGTACATTTTCACATGAATGAGCAACAAAGACCACCCTGACAGCTGCAACGGGAGAGAACCTATCCAGACTAGTTATGTCTAACTGAAAAGTTTACAGAAATTAGACAATGCACATTAAATAAGGGCTGAAATATTCACTTCCGTTATTAACAACTTAGTTCAGTCACTTAGAACATGGGGCTAATAAGACCCAGGGTGCAGACTGGACCTTCATAACAGACCAGTTAGCTCCAAACCAGAAAAACAAACAAGGAAATCACACCATTCATAGACCTGTACAGAAACATTGCCTACTGTCTAATTCCCTTATTTGACAGACAAAGCACAGCCAACCACAGGACAACATAACCACAGTCACCATTATCAGCCATCTCACAAATACAAGTTGTTGGATTGAAGCAAGGAAATGGGTAAAAGAAGGCAGCAATCTCAGTGTAAACCTGTTCACATCAGCAATCCTGGGGTGGGGGGGGAGGCATAATAGGACACATCACATGATCCACCAAGTGAGTATCAATCTCGTCACACGACTTGGATCTGCAAGAGATCTTAAGGGGCCTTGCATTCAAGCTCCTGATTTCACAGATGTGAAAGCTGTGAAGCAAAATGACCACAGCCATAGAGGAAATAAGCAGCAGTTATGGGTCATGAACCTGAAGCCTCGGAATCAAAATCTACTCTGTACATATGCAAAAAATATGCCTAATGGGTTAGTGATAACTAAAAAGTCATGCTGACTGATGTGATTTGTCCATCATCACCCATCTAGGAAAAAAAAGTTTTTTACATGAGAAAATATGATATATTTAATGTGTTAGCTGGGAAGTGAATTTTCTTTAGAAATAGAAGCTTAAAATTATAAACCGTCATATCTTTAGAAATAAATTTCTTTATTGCTAAGCACTGGGAGGTATTTTCTGTCTTTCCCCTTCCCCTCATAGTTCTATTTATAAAAGACATGGAATATATTATCTATCAAACTTATGGATAAGAGAAGAATTTATTAATAAACAAGAGATAAAGACATTTTAAGGTGGAAAATGAATAATTTTGATTATATCAAATTAAAAAGGTTTTATAAAATAAAACAAACAGCCAAGATCAGAAAGAAGGCAGAAAACTGGGGGGAGGGGGAATTTTATAGAGAGTTTCTTACAAAAAGGTCTCATATCTCAAATATGTAAATAGAGTTTAGTCAAATCTACAAGAACATGAGTCATTCCCCAACTAATAAATGGTAAAAGATATGGACAGGAGGTTTCCAATGAAGAAATCCAAACAATTAATAGTCATACAAAAAATGCTCTAAACCATTATTGGCTGGAGAAATACAAAGTAAAACAACCTTGAGACACCGTTATACCTGTCAGATTGGTTAAATACTTGAAGGGGAAAGCGACAAATGTTGTAGGGGATATGGAAAATTGGTTGGTGAAACTGCTATTCTTTGATTAACGGAAAATTCCCATGTACGAAGGAAACAGGTATTCCATATGGATACCCTTGATCCAGCCTCTGGGAAAGATAGCAGAGCTCTTCTTCTAGTTACAAAGGATGGTAAAATGTTGTGCTACGTTAATAATATCACTCAACAATTTTAATTAGTATACTTTACATTCTTCTAAAAGTAACCTATAACATATGAATTGGGAGGAAAAATATTTTTAAAAATAATAAAGTGACAATACTGAAGAAATCTAGTAGTCTGTGGTACAACTAAACCCATAAAAAAAATTTAAATTACTGAAGTTGCATTCACGATCTCTGGGCAAAACCATCAGTGAATAATTGCAAAATGTTCCAAGAAAGTCACTTAAATTTTTCCCACACTAAAATAAAGAGTTTAGCTACACTATTTCAAAAAGGCTGCTAGATGGTCACCGGGGCTGCAGTCAGGAAGACCTGAGTTCAGATCCAAATTGAGACACTTACTATCTGCATGGCCCTGGGGAAGTCACTTAACATCTCTCTACCTCAGTCTCCTCGACCACAAAATGGGGATTAAAACAGCATCTACCTCACAGGATTGTAGGAGGATCAACCAAGACGACATTTGTAAAGCACTCAGTAAAATGCCTGACAAACAGTATATATAACATTTGTAAAGACAGCCCAATATATAAATGCTTATTCCTCCCCAACAGAACTTAACACTACAATAAAAAAATCTGATAAACACTGTCCAACATCATCACCAACAAATACCATTCCTCTTAATCCTACATCCACTTTAATGAAGAAGCAGGAATTTTAAAAGGTCTTAAAATAAAAACATAAATATATTCTGCTTATAAAAATGAGAATAGGGGCAACAGAAAAATGAATATTTAAGCACTGCAAAGAATCACAAATAGTCAAATCTCATTAGGAAAAAAGACTAATGAGAGCTTTCATCTGTTTACAATTGGCTTGCTAAGTTCCAATTAGTTGAATTTTGCATATGTTTTCAAGGTAATGAGACATGTTCATCAAAAGTAGGAACATATTAGTCAGATATTATCTGGATGTCATTTTAACTTCAAAAATTACGACCCAATTTTACCTTCCCTATAACTTACATAAATTATAGGTTATATATGATGGATTATGGGTTTTGATTACCACACATAGAGTTCCAACGGGCTCTGTTTCCAATTGATTTGACATAAACACAGCCAAACTTAACAACTGGTTAATAGCCATGGAATGTCTCCTTTGGTGGGAAGTGGCCTGAGACCTTTCATAGAACCGTAGTTTCATTTGCATGATTTTTTTTTTTAATTAAACCAGCAAATTGGTACAAGAGTATCCTGGGTGGCTCACATTAAAAGCTATCATTTGAAAACTGAAACGAGAAAGGAAACCTCCTTGTATATTTTACTTAGCATAACCTAACTGGCAGTAATATAAAGCAGGGCACCCTGGGAATTAACTAGACAATCTTTACAACTGAGGAATATCTCCTTTCAGTGTAATTATAGCCAAGAAACTAACTTTGATCTGTAGCTCCAAAATATCTTTTTTTTTATTTCACATTGTTAACAAAACCTTTTCTTCCTTGTCATACTTAACCTAGTCCCTAAAGCTAGAAAGAAAGTTAGATTCATGTTCATCTAAAAACAAGTAGATTTAATGGTATCCCCTTAAAATGCCCTTGACCTTGTAAAAAGAAGGGGGAAAAATCTGAATTTTTGTCAACACCAAGACAATTCTGTTGACCTCAAGATTAGGAAAATAAGCAAGTCTAAGGGAGCCAACTCATTCCAAGTGAAACTTTTGATTGCCCAGATCAATAGGGGAAAATATAGCAATAAGCATAATCTGAACTAGAGGTAATAAAAAATTCATTTCTATTTGCCTTTGCATAACACTATTGTCCTTCATTTGAATATGGATATACTGGGGGGAATTCACAGCAATTACTACTACTACTACTACTACTACTACCACCACCACCACCACTACTACTGCTGCTATCTTTTGTATCCAAAGATGACTGTGATGGCAGTTTGGTATTTATATCCCTCTTTTTAAAAAAGGACCACATAGCTGACAACAGTTGTTTGATTTTTTTTTTGCCTGTGGCCTGTGTTTAGTCTGTGACAATTTATAATTCTGCCTCTCAGACCATCTGCTCCAACTTTTGCTCAAAAGGAGCCACCCTCCTCTTGACCATTGCCCAGCACAATGATATGCCAGGGAGTCCTGTTTCCCAGCAGTTGGCAAGTATGTCATACACAGACAAAACAACACCAACGAAAATAGTGAGAACCAGTTTCTCTCTGCTAGGGATGGGTAGTATTTAAGAAAGATGAAACTGCCTAAGCACGGTTACCCTGCTTCACTTCCTCCCTTTCTATTCCCTATCCCCTCAGCCTATATAACATTCCTTAAAAAGAATTGTTTGAGCGCATTCTACTCATGTATAAATGTGGAAAACATCAACTATATGAAACAAGTGTAAATAGAGAAAGCAGCAAAAAGAAAAGATATCAAGATGGTCAAGAGCATCCTTTGCCAGGATCACTTGAAAATACTTAGGTTGTTTAGCCTAGAGCAGGAAAGGTGGAGAGAGGCAGACGTGATAGACGTCTTCAAGGTGATCACAATGTGGACAGGAATTTAACTGGAGCCATGGAAGTAGTGTGTAGAAGAGGCAAGTTTGGACTTGAAGTAATAACCGACTTCCTCACATTTATAGCTGTTAAAAGTAGAGTAGGCTGCTTCAGAAAGTAGTGGTTTACCACCACCACCACCACCTCCACCACTTCCACCTCTACCACCACGACCTCTATCACCACCACCATCACCACCACCACCACCACCTCCACCACTTCCACCTCTACCACCAAGACCTCTATCACCACCACCACCACCACCACCACCACCTCCACCACTTCCACCTCTACCACCAAGACCTCTATCACCACCACCATCACCACCACCACCACCTCCACCACTTCCACCTCTACCACCAAGACCTCCACCATCACCACCACCACCACCTCCACCACTTCCACCTCTACCACCACGACCTCTATCACCACCACCACCACCACCACCACCACCACCACCACCCCACCACTGAAGGCCCTCAAGCAAAGGCTGGATGAACATTGATTGGACACTTCTCTTCCAGATGAAGTTTGGACTACAGAGCCATGAAGGACTCTTCCTTCTCCAAGATTCTGCAATTGAGATCTCCCTCTCCGACTCCCAAACCTAGATCTGGGTAACTGGTAAGAAATAAAGATCAATGCTACTGATGGTACTTTGAAAAGGATTAATTCTATCACTACTAAACAGTGACACTGGTGGGGGGAGGTTACTCTTTATGGGTTAACAGACAAAAAAAGCTATACATGTATGATCCTAGCATTTATTATTTTCTGAAGTCTATAAACTTTGGCCAGAGTAACTCCTGAATGCCATCTGCCAAGCTGTAGAAAAATCAGAGAAAGGTAAACAGAGTGCCTGTATTGATGAATCACACATATGAAAGAATAGAAAACTGTACATTTAGTTTAAGAAAATGAATTGTAAAAATATAAGATGGCAGTGGGGGTGGGGAGTATCAAAACACCAGTTGATATGACAAAGATCTGGGGAGTCTGGTGGACTATCAGTGCTCTATGAGTCAGAAGTGCAACATGACAGCCAACAAGACTAAGCCTGGGCTACATCAAGAGTGAGAATCAGTAAGTAAAATGGGGGCATGCTACTGCCACCATAGTCAGGGGCACTGAGAGTGTTCTATTCAATTCTAATCATGACATTTCAGAAAGATGGTAACAACCCAGACTGGCTTCGGAGAAGGGCAACCAAGACGATGAGGGGTGGAGACTGTGCCACTGGATGGCTAGTTAAAGGACATAGGAATATTTAGCCTGGAAATCAAAGGATGTGAGGGAGCTGGAGAACAGCATGATGGTTCTCTGGATGTAGCTAAAGAGATTTCATGCAGAAATGTATCTTTGCCAAGAAAACTCCATGTGGTCACGGAGAGTAAGAGATGACTGAAATGACTCAACAACAAAAATAAAAGACCTTCATTGAGGAGTATTAGCTTAAAAGGCTGTCCCTGATACTCAGGTTGTTTTATCTGGCAAACAACTCTAAGTCCTAAGTAGTTATTGGAAGCTTACTTTGTGCTCTAAGTGTATTTTATGCTTGCAATATAATACAAATTCAAGTTTCCTATTCTGCTGCCACCATCCCTTATACCAGATATGTATCATACCTTGAGATATATGGAATAATTCCTTACTCTTATTTCTCATTCCTGTTCCTAGGAAACATTTAAATGAGGCAAGGGTTCTACAATTTAACTTAATATATAAGAAAATTTAAGTACAAATAGATAATTAATTGTGGTACCCAATGTCTCCCAAGAACACTAACATAGCAATCTATGCTACAAATTAACATTTTCCAGGCTCTATATACTTTTTAAAAAATTTCAGAGGGGCGGAGCCAAGAGGGCGGAATATGCTAGCTCCAAACTCACAGCCCATGGATTTCCTCTAAAAAGAACTCCCAACAAATTCTGGAACAGTGGAAGCCGCGCAGCAACACAGTGAAGGAGATTTCCGTTGCAGAGAGCCCTGAAAAACCGATCCCAAAGGTCCATCAAGCCCCGGAGGGGAGCAGAGCCCTGCCCTGCCCCAGCTGTGCAGCACTGAGAGGAGCGAGCAGATCCAAGCAGGCTTCAGGGACAGAATCTCCAGCGGCCGCCAAGGTCCCTCCACCCACAGACGCACAGGTCAGTGAGAGAGACGGGCTGAGAGGGGAGCGGGGTGTCTCCATAACTCGGGCCCCCTTGGGAGGCAGCGGCAGAGGCAGAGGCTGGCCAGAGGCTCCCAGAGCAGGCAGGAGCTCAGCAGGAGCTCCATTACAGAAGGTCTCTGCATAAACCCCCTGAGGGAACTGAGCCTGGAAGGTGGCTCTGCCCCCACCTGAGCACCAGGAATTAAGCTCCCATTGAATAGCAGCCAGGCCTGCCGCCAAAAGCCCTGAGGCTGTGGAGCAGCATTTGAATCTC
>CM053774.1:2968061-3012642 GCA_028658325.1 Potorous gilbertii
CTCTATAATGTTTCTAGGAAAATATCTAGTATAACACAACTTCATTGCTTCTTTAAACACTAGTGAAAGCCAATCTATAGAGTCAAAAATGTTTCTTTGCGGGACATTTATGGAAGCACATTAAGGCAGCATTAAGATAGGCTCTGAACAGAATCTTTTCAAATAAAGCATTAACAAAAATGAAAGCCGCAAGAATGTATGGTGTGCCAGTTCATCATACCTCTATTCCAACTATATGGACCCTTAACATTGATATATAGAATCCAAGCAGTATGGCAGATTAGATAGACAATCTACTGTCTGATAGAGGATTGATCTTTGGAGTCAGGAAGACCTGAGTTCAAGTTCCATCTCTGACTCATATTAGTGAGGAATTGTGGGAAAATCCTTCAATTGCTTAATTCCTCAAGGACCTCTCTTAAGATTATAAGTAACCAGGGTTAGGGGTAGCCCATTCATTTCTGTGGAAGGAGATCCACAGTCAGAGCTGTGAAAGCATAGGTCTGGACCTGTGAATGTATAACTACAATCCAGGAAACCCCTCATTTACAGATAGCCCCTCCTTAAAAAAAAAAAGGCCACAACTACCCTCAATGGCCACTAAATTGGATTAGTATCCTTCCTTACTACAACACCTCCAAAAAAGTCCCATGGAAGCTAAAACTACTGGCACCACTGCTGGAGCCCTCTTCTACCGAAGCTGGAATATCTGTCCCAGTCCTCTACATTCCTGAGGCCATAGGGCCTCACTTAAGATCTTAACAACAGGAAGAGGCCAAAAATTAGCCCAACGATGGCTAAATCGCACTGGTAACTAAAAGGATGAGGCATCTTTATAAAACACAAAATACAATTTCTGTCTTATTGGTAGAATGTTCCTTATTTAACATCATTTACCTGGATCCCTTTAAGTCCACATAGGAAATAGTTGTGCCACTGAGGCTTGGTTTTGTCGATGTGAATGTCATCAACACTGGTAATGAAATCCCTGTAGAAACAGAAGATCCATCAGTTTATTTTTTAAGTCAGTCAGTTCAGGTCCTTGAAAAACAAATGGCTAACTGCTGCCACCTTCTGACAATACTGTGACATTTTTATCTCCTCCTTGACACATTTTCAAAACATTTTACAGTCTACACAGGAGTATCCCAACATCCCAAGCTATTAGGATTAAGAATTATAGTAGAGAGTAACCTGAACTACTTCCCACTGACTTCGCTATTTCCTGACACTCTGTGAATAGCCAATATATTCTACAGCTTTTTGCTATTTCTTTCTGTAAATGATATGAAGATGATAGGAAGATGGCTTTGCTCAGTTTGACACAACCTCATTCATTCACTCCTGGCTGAAGAAATAGCCAGTCCCAAAACCTCCTTCATATACCCTGCCTTCATTCATGCAGTCAGTTTTACTGTATACTCTGTTTAGAAAAGACTATATACCAAAAGGTAAAAATTATAATCTGTAGTATCAGAAAAATTATAGATAAGGAAACTGAGATGAGGGAGGATAAATAACCTTCCCAGAGTCACACAAGTAAGTAAGCAAAGGAGGCTTGTACTCATGGCACCCTGATGCCTCTCATAACATAGATTTACTATATTAAAATAACTGACCTATTTGGGAGAAACCTCCGTGTGTTTTAAGAGTAATCAAGAGATCCCAGAAAATGGTAAAATTTTAAATGGCAAAGAAATGTGGGAAATTGAACTTGAAAATATGAAAAAGATTGTCTTCAAATTCCAAATTTATGTTTATATTAAAACACAGGATAATGAGTTCACATTTAAAAAATGTGAAACTTCAACAATTCTATCATTTAGCATCATCTATGGTATAGGAACTATCAACTTCTATCATTTGATAAACTAAGCTCCTCTTGATAGCAGGGATTGTTAAAATTTTGTCTTTATATCCCCAGTCTAGCATATAGTAGGCCTTTAACATGTATGTGTTGATTGATTTATCATTTTAGACCTTTAAGTCTTGACAATGTCAGGATTTACAAATCCTATCAACTTGTACTGTATTTGATACAAATTGTAAGTATACATGTGTAATATCCAGCCAACACGCAGCAGGAAAATCAAAAGATACAGAGAAAAACTAATAAAGTATATCAATGAAAATGGAGAATTCTCCCAAATCTCATGATTCTTGAAAGGTCTCAAAGTCTGATTTGATTTCACAACTGTACAAGTTAAGACTCCTGTCATTCATTACTGGTGATGTTCAGCCCATCCATCCCCTGAAGCCATATATTCACATCTAGAATAGGCACACAAATTTTGTATTTTAAGAGTTAGGGAATACATTTGGGGAAAAAAATATCTTGTGAGCTATCTCCTCTCTAAATGATCCCCTGCACAAAAGAAATAATATTTTCCCAACCTTTCATTCATCCTTTCCATGGTATCATCAGGCTAGCTTTACCTTTCCAGCCCTATCAAGACCACATGCCCCTCCAGATATTTTAGCACTAAGTACAAAGGCAACAGTCTCTCCTCCTTGCACCAAAATCTAAGTTCAACCTAAAAGCATAGACTTTTTTTCACCCTCCTGACTAACTACAACTTCCAAAGAACTCTAGTTCATAGATACTGAGGATTCAAACTCTAGAACTTCAAGAGGGTTCCCTTTCACCCACCCTTCTATGTACACATGAAGAAGCTAAAATATATACAAACACATACCCCTTTCATTCCATTCTTAGGTTACATCTTCATTCAGTTGAACAACTTGAAAATTCCACCATTCCATGGGGCCTTCACCCTACTTCCATGGTTTCTATTTTACCACGATTTGAAAAATGGGGTTCTCTGCTATTTGGCTACGTGTTCTCATTGTGGAACTAGTACTTGGTGAGTATTTGGCCACACATACATATAGTTCAACAAGGTAGTCACAAATTGTCCAATGTCCTCGAGTGCTTTTTTCTTCCATGCATTGAAAAAATATTTTTATTGATGCATTTTATCTCATTTATCATTAATCTAAAAGTAAAAAGCCTTCTCTTGTAATCAATATGTATAATCAAACAAAATCAATCAACCAATGGTCATTTCTGAGAAAGCCTGCCTCACTCTAGACCTCTGGTCCATCACCTCTCCAACATCAAGTGTGAAATCAATTTCTTCAACACCCTTCTAAAGTCACGACTGGTCACTGCTCCAGTCAGAGTCAAGTCTTTCAGCGTTGCTTCCCCTCATATTATTGTTGGGGCATCACAGATCGCTCTCCTGGTTCTTCTCACTTCACTTCTCATCAGTTAATATCAGTGCTTCAATATTTCTCCAAATAAATGATATTCATCTTGTGTTCTGGCACAATCCTATGCCATTACATTCATTATACTATAAATTGTCCAGCTATACCAACTGACAGGCATCTATTCTGTTTCCAGTTCCTGGCTACAACAAAAAAAGGCTGCTATGAATATTTAGCATGAGTATTTTTCCTCTGCCCTTGAACTCTTTGGGATCTTTGTCTAACTGGAATATCTTGGGGTCAAAACAGATGATTAGTACAGGCTGGCTGAACCACTTCACAGCTCTACCAAGAGTGGTCTTTCCTCCAGTTACCTTGCCAATACTGATGTGAGGTGGAACTCCATAGTTCTTAGTTTGCATTTCTATTATGAATTATAATTCATATATGAATAGATTTTTCACAAATATTCTCATATGATTTCTGCATTTCTTCATTTGAGAAAAAGCCATTCATATCCTTTGACCACTTTGACACTGGGAATGGTTCTTATTCACGTCGATTTGTATCAATTTTGTTATAATATATTGGATATTAGGCATTTATCAAAATTGGTCATGAAGGGTCTTTTCTGAATTCTTTTCCCTCTCATTTTAATTGCATTTATTTTGTTCATCCAGAAGCTTTTCAATTTTACATAACTGAAATTGTCCATTTTCTCTTTTATAACTCTGCTCTTTCTTTAGGTAAGAATTCTCTCTTTATCTACATCTGTAAAAGTTATCTTCCGTAATCCTTTATTTTTGTATTTTATTTTATTACAATTTAATCTTTTATGTTTGTCACATCCATTTGTCCATATGGAAAAAAATACTGTTCTAAACCTAATTTCTCCCACGCTGCTTTATTTTTTCAGAAGTTTTTGTCAAATAGGGAGTCTTTACCCCAGTAACTGGTGTCTTTGAATTTACCTAACAGTACTCCATGTTCAATTGCTTTTAGGTCCTGTTCAACTAATCTGTTCTACTAATCAACTTCTGTACTTTTTAACAAGCACCAAATAGTTTAAATGATTATTTCTTTTAGGGTGTAGTTTAAGATCTGACACTACTACTAGATTCCCTTTGTTCCTACCATTTTCATTATTTTCCTCCAGATGAATTTTGTTATTGTTTTGTCTAGTTCTATTAAATAACCAATTAGTAGTCTAAGATGGCACTAAATCTGTAAATGAATTTTAGTAGTATCATCATTTTCATCATATGATAAAGTCCAATAATAAAAATGCAATGTTTCACCAATTATTTGTTTTCTTTTATTTTTGTGGGGGGAGGGGAAGAAGAAAGTGTTTTCTACCTGTTTTCATGTAAGTCCTAAGTGTATGTAGTTAGATGGATATTTAGACATCTTTAAAATTCTACTCACTTTGAATTGAATTTTCTTTTTCCATCTCTTCCTACAAGGTTAATAATCATGAGGTAAAATAGAAAAGTTTGCTTTACTTGATTTATTAGAAAGAGCATTGTAGATTATGTGTACATGTTAATGCTTAAATGTTAATTCTTAGTATTTACAATACCAATTAAAGGTATATTTATTCCTGTGCTTCCTAGTACTTTTAACATAAATTAGTGTTACATTTTATAAGAAAAAAATTCCCTGCATCTACTAATCATAATCTCATTATTTTTAGTATCTTTCTATTAATATGATCTATTCTATTTATAGTGTTCTAGAGCTGAACCAACCCTGTAATCTTGTTCTAAATCTAACTTGGTCAGAATGAAAAAAAATTCAATATATTGTTATAGACTAGTTGTTAATATTTTAATCATCTTTTTGCACCAGCATGCTTTAAAGATATTGGTCTATGATTTTCTTTCTCTAATTTATCTCTCCTCAGTTTAGGTATTAAGAGTATATTTGGGAAGATATCTACTCTATTTTTGAAAATGATTTACACAGTATTATCAGACTTAATTGTTTTTTGAATATTGGATAGAATTCCCTTGTAAATCCAACTAGTCTATAGTTTTTTCTTTAAGAATTCATTTATGGCTTTTCTGATTTCTTTTTCTGAGAATGAATTGTTTGAGTTCTCTATGTGCTATTGTGTTAATCTGGATAATTTACATTTTTGACCTAATACTGTCCACCCACAGCCTTCCACTCTAGCCTGGAGTTGAATTCCACATAAGAGCAGTAGACTGAAATACTAGCTTTCAAAGTTTCCTCTTGGTTGTGTCTTGATGAGGCACTACTTAAGGCCCATAAATCCAACCAGCCCCAGAGGTTGGGGTGGAAGAAATTTGATGGCTATGGAAGAAGTGGTATGACAATGCAGCACTAGCTTACACTAATACAACACAGGAAGGAAAAGGCTTATTGAAGGAGATTTGAACCAAATGTATAAAATAAGCCCAACTGCAGCACTCTCTTGGAGTACTGCCTCAGCAGTGTCCTAACTGGATTCTTCTTCAACCACTTAGTGTGTTGGGGCCCATAACTTCAACCACAACCCTGGGATCAGGAAAGAAAAAGTTGGCCACTGTGGAGGAAAGTGAAGCCCAGAAGTGGAGGGCATGTTACAACACTAACTCAGTGTAGGAGTAAATAATACTATTTACAGGAAGGGTCCAGTTAAAAGTGGAGAACAGGAGAAGCTGCAGGGGCCTCTTGGAGCCTGCCTGTGGCACTGCCCCAGCAAGTTGCTAATTTTACCCAACCTCAGTGGCCTAAAGGGAATAAACAGCAGTGGATGGAAAAGGGGTACACAAGGGTTGGACTCCTTTTGCTAAAGGATTACGAGTAAGAAAGCAACCTGATTACAATAAAGGTACCCTAGAAAAACCGGCAGAAAGATTAAGAAATTCTGACAAATAAGAAAAATGAGCCAACTATTAGAGATAACAAGACAGTACAAAGAATAAGTACTTTGCAATGAAGGAAATCTAGTCAAGAATCTCCACCAAAGGGAAAAGTCTTACAAAAAAATTTCAGCAAAGACCCTAGAAATGAAAATAGAGTGACTCTGAGAATCTCCAGCATGGTTCCAAAATGCAATAAAATATTTTTTAAAGATAAATAAAATAAAAATTTAAAAATAAATTAGATTTCTCATGGAAAAAATTTTCGAAGACTGGTGGGGAGGCAGAGCCAAGATGGTAGAGTAGCAAAAAACAATGCAGTGAGCTCCCCTCCACAAAAAAGCTTTAAAAGAATTCAAAGTCTGCTCACTGTAGTCACAATTCATGACTCTAGAAGACAAATTAATATATGCTAATTAATATAATGCTAC
The DNA here is from genome assembly GCA_028658325.1 of Potorous gilbertii. NCBI lineage: Eukaryota > Metazoa > Chordata > Mammalia > Diprotodontia > Potoroidae > Potorous > Potorous gilbertii. Next base: position 2,974,570 of record CM053774.1, read on the forward strand.
CTAACTACTGACAGAGACATCAAGGCACATAGTGTAAAATGAGACATTTTTATTGGACATAATCAATGTGGAAATTTGTTTGAATTGACTATTCATTTTTGTGTTAGGTCGTGTTTTTCTTGTCTTTCCAATTGATGGGGAAGGAGGTACAATGAAGACAGTGTGAAGGCATAGTTTGGTTGCTTAAAACAAATAGAAAATAAAAGATGGAGAACATTATGAAGTGCAAAATGGGTAATTTTGATTACATTAAATTGAAAAGTTTTTGCACAAACAAACCCAATGCAACCAAGATTAGGAGGGAAGAAGAAAACTGGGAAAGAATTTTTACAAGCAGTATCTCTGATAATGACCTCATTTCTGAAATATATAGAGAACTAAGTCAAATTTATAAGAATACTTCCCAAATTGATAAATGGTCAAAGGACATGAACAGGCAGTTTTCAAAAGAAATTAAAGCTATCTATACTCATATGAAAAAATGCTCTAAATCACTACTGATTAGAGAGATGCAAATCAAAACAAACCCACATCACACCTATCAGATCAGTTAATATGATAAAACAGGAAAATGATAAATGTTGGAAAAGATGTGGGAAAACTGGAACACTAATTCATTTTTGGTGGAGTTGTGAACTGATTCAAACATTCTGGAGAGCAATTTGTAAATATGCCCAGGGGGCTATAAAAATGTGCATACTCACCAATACCCCTTCTAGGGCTGTATCCCAAAGAGATCATAAAAATGGGAAAAGGACCCATATGTACAAAAATATTTATAGCAGCTCTCTTTGTGGTGTCCAGGAACTGGAAATTGAGGGCATGCCCATTGACTGGGGAATAGCTGAACAAGTTGTGTTATACAAATGTAAAGGAATACTACTGTGATATAAGAAATGATGAACAGGAAGACTTCAGAAACCTGGAGAGACTTCTATGAACTGATGCTGAGTGAAGTGAGCAGAACTGGGAGAACGTTGTCCACAGAAACAGCCACAGTGTATGATGACTGACTTTGATAGACTTAGCTCTTCTAAGCAAGGCAAAGACCTAAAACAATTCCAAGACTCATGATAGAAAATGCCATCCACATCCAGAGAAAGAAATATGAATGCAGTTTAAAGCAAACTATTTTCTTTTATTTTTTTCTCTCTCATAGTTCCCCCCATTTATTCTAATTCTTCTATACAATATGACTAGTATGAAAATATGTTTAATAGAAATGTATATGTAGAGCCAATATTGGATTGCATGCCATCTTGGGGAAGGGGGAAGGTGATGGAGGGGGAGGAAATTTAAACTTATGGAAATGAATATTGAAAACTAAAAATAAATAAACTTATAAAAAAATAAGTGGAATATTTTAATTAAAAATTAAATACAAAAGAATCCTATCAATTGTATAAACAACATATACTGAACTAGAAAGAAAAAAATACAGAGGCAGAAGAAAAACTAATTAAATTAAATAAAACCAAAAGAAGTTGTAAGAATATGTAAGAGCTCTACAAGTAGTGATAATACATTATAATAATATTCAACTTGAAGCTAGTATACAAAGGCTCAGTCTAAAAGTTATAAGTCTTCCCCTTTAAAAACTGAAAAAACAAAATCCCGACTATTACACTACAGGAAATTGGGTAGGAAAATTATCCAGAAGTTAATGGAAGTAGACAAAATAGAGCTTGAAAGAATAAAGACCAGTGACCCAGCCATACTGCTACTAAGATATACCCCAATGACATCTAACAAAAAGGAAAAGGACCCAAAGGTACAAAATATTTACAGCAGCTTTTTTCAAGATGGCAAACAATTAGAAACTGAGGGGATGACCATCTTGTGATGGCTGAACAAATTCTGGAAGAAAAGATGATGGAATATTGTGCTATAAGGAATGATGAAGGGGATAGTTTCATAAAAATTTAGGGAGACCTGCATGAACTGATGAAAAATGAAGGAAGCAGGACCAGGAGAACATTGTATACAATAATAGCAATGCTGTAAAGATAATCAACTTTGACTGATTGGTATCTGATCAATACAGTGACCTATTACAGTTCCAAAGGTCTCATGATGAAACATGCTCTCCACCTCCAGACAGAACTGATGGACTCAGAGTAAAGAATGAAGTATATGTTCTTCTTTTTCTTTCTTTCATTTTTTTTAATGGCAATGAGGAAATTTGTACGATTATAAGTATTTTTAATAAGTTTTATTTTTGTGGCCTTCTCACTAAGAAGGTGGAAAGAAGGAAGAGAGAGAGAATTTGAAACTGAAAATAACGTTAAATAAAAAGAACCCTTGGAACACCAATAGAGAAATTCAAAATTTAATTACCAAAAACCATCATGGTCAAACTCCAAAACTACATTACGAAAAACAAATATTGTAGGCAGCCAAGATAAAAAAAAAAGAAATCATAATATCTTAGAATTAGTTTGTATTTATGAGAAATCAAAGGAAAAACTGGAATTGTGGAACATCTACAAAGCTGAACTTTATCATCAATTTAAGAAGTTTGACTTTCAGCAACAAGAGGCTTTCTAATTATTCCTTCAAAAGAAACTAGATCAAGCAAGGCAGAAGACATGCAAACTGATCCAACAAAAGAACATAGATCAGATAAATGAATACATGAGAGAAGCATGTATTAAATGCCTACTGCATGCCAGCCACTGTGTTATGTTTAAGGAAGCTATAATCAAAGAATTGAGCTTTCATGTATCCAGGGCTATGGGTGTCTTCTCAAAATTTTCCTCTTTCTAAATATGCTCACATTACCTGAAGAACACTGAAAGAAAAAAAAATGTATCCATGGGCAAAAAGAATGTGAGAACTTAAATGAATACTTCAAGGATAAAACAAAAGAATTACAGTGTCTCATGGTAAATCAATATATTTGATTATGAGATAGTACAGAGGAAAAACTCAGGTAATAAAAATGGTGAATAAGCCAGAGGAAAGCCAGAGAATCATCAACACCTAGCCAGGGCTCAAAAGCATACGTAAATAAAAAGTTCTCAATTTTTCACCATGACTTGAGAGGACGGAGGGACCAAAAAAAACAGATGAAAGGTACAGGGCACAAAGGGAGTAGGCTTCAGAAGTGTATTTAAACCCAGTTCCTCTCACTGGAAAATTAATTCCCTTTCCTCTGTACTTTACACATTAGACCTAGATAGGTGTGGAGATATCATCCAATCCAACCAAGTAGAATGTGAGAAGAACTCTCTCAGTCACAACCATTCTATTAGAGAGTTTTTCTTAACTGTTTTTGAGAAAATATTTGTGGAGGTTTATTTGGATGTTTGAGGAAAGTCTTTTGTCAAAACAAAAAAATGTATCAACAAAAAAGGAAGAGTTGTATTGGAATCAGTGATGTCCAAATTTTAGGAAATGCAAGGTATATGTCTCTCTAATACCTGTCAGGAAAGGCCATTAAATGAGAGATATGACAAGAAGTGAGAAAGAGAAGAAATCTATACTTTTAAATAAGGATAAAAAACCTCAAGAAAAAAACTTTGAAGGGAAGTTTTCTTATTTGTTTGTTTCCTTTTCCCTGTTTAAAGTTAACTGGAGCAGAAAATGAAGGGGAAGACAGGATGTCAGAAAGTAGAAAAGACTGTTCCATTCTGCACATGTAAGCAGTCACAGAGAGTCTGGCCAAACATATACCAACAATCGCTCCTTTTCAAGAAGGAATTGGCATACGTATCGCCCAAACAATTCCTGCAACAGGAGGGAAGACAAAAGAAAGGAACCTCTCTTCAAGGCCATGTTTGTTTTCCAAAGAGCACATGATTAATATGAAAATAACAATCTCTCTAGGCACAGCTGGTAAGAGCTCAGGCTCTCAGCACTACTGGCCTGCCACCATGGATGGAGAGTCAGTAATTCAAACGAGCGAAGGGTTAAGTAGAGTTCATAGCTGAAAGCCAGGATTCTGACATGCAGAGAAGTACCGAATCCAGGGTCTAAATAGGATAAAATCTCATATAAGGTCCTCCTTAGGTTGAACCCCAACTGCTTTTTCAGTCTTAGTTCATATTACTCCCCTTTATACATTCTCTACTCCAGTCACATCAGACTGTAAGTTGTTACCTGTATCTCCCCACCTCTGCCTCTGTACAAGTGGTTCCCTGTGTCTGGAACACACTCATTTCTTACCTCACTCTTCCTTATAGGATCCCTAACTTTCATCAAAGCCAATGACCATTTTCTAACAAAAATAACAAGCTCATCCTTAATGGTACAATAAAATTAGTAATTGACATAGGAAATATGAGCAAAACACAGAGACCTAAGTGGGGATGCCAACATTTCGAGATGTTAAGACCACAGATTTAGAACCGATGTTTTTAAAATCATCTAATGCAACCCCCTCATTTGAAAAATGAGGAAAATAAGGCCTAGAGAAGTTAAATAATTCACTAAAAATCACACAAGCAGTAAGCTGGGACTGCGCTTTTATGACTTCAAGGTAAGTGATGTTTCCACTGTAATAGCTGACTTTTCTTAGAAAATAAATACTAACATTCTGAATAATGAATGGATTAAAGAAACTTTCAAGAGACTGGTAACATTGAGACAATATACTCACACTTAGGGGATGGAGCTAAGGAAAATGTGTTAACTAATATATATTTTTAAAAATATAAAACAGAAGATCAATGAACTAAAATTGCAATTTAAAAGCCATAAATAAACATAAAATAAATCTAAAATAGATACAAAAGAACAAACAGTAAAAATTAGAGGACAAAAATACAAACTGAATTGAAAATAACGCTAAGGAACTGAGCAAAAGAGCTACAGGTTTTTTTTTAAATCTAACAAAATCAATAAACCTTTAGATGACCTGATTTAAAAAACTGATCATAAAATAAAATGAGCAATTTTTTAAATGGACAAAGTGAATTTACAATGAATTTGGAAGAAATTAAGATAATTATTAGATACTACCATAGAAAAACTCAAACTGAGAATTCTTTTTTTTAATGATTTAAACTGAGAATTCAAAGGAAATGAGTGATTAGTTCAAAATTATAAAATATCCAAGGTAACAAACCAGAAATATATATTTTTAAATAACTTAGTCTCTGAACAGGAAATCAAAAAATTCTTAAATGAAATTTACCCCCCACCACCAAAAAAAATTAAAAAAATAGCCCTGTTCCAAATGCACTTACAAGTGAATACTATCAAACATTTAAATAGAAATTTATTGCCTCAAATTATTTATGGGGGAAAAAAATAGGAAAAGAAGATGCTCTACCAAACTTTTTGTAAGACCAGTGGTCTTGACACTTGAACTAGGAAGGAAGAGCAAAGAAAGGTAATTACATGAATCCTTCGTTGACTCCCCTTCCCAATCAGTACTTTTTCTCTCTTGACACTATTTTGTATATCTTTACTTCTGTACATACTGTATCCTCCAAGTACATAAAAGCCTCTTGACAACAAGGGCTGTTTCATTTGTGGATTTGCATCCCCAGCACCTAACACATTGACTTCTTGCACACAGGAGTAGTAACAGCATCTAATCTTATGATTTCATTGTTACAGGAATACCCCTTGCTCCTTTCCAATCCCAGCAGCACAGGTTGGCACCTTTTCTGCAATGTATAAAATCCTATTTTCCAAGAGCACTAAGTTAAGTGGCTTGCTCAAAGTCATGCAGGGTATGCCAGAGGCAGGACTACTTAGTAAGCACATAATGTTTTTTGGGGTTTTTTTTTTAATTTAAATGGAATTGAATTCTATAAAGAAACTGTGGTAGTTGAATTAGTGTAGAATGAAATCAGTAAATTAATTTAGGTAGTATCATTTTTATTATACTGGCATAACTCAAATACTGTACCAACAATTCATATCTCTACCATTGTCTTTTATTTCCATAAAAAGTGTTTAACTGTATTTATCCCTACTTATGTAAGTTCTCAGTGGGATCTATTAGGTTACACTTCAGGTATTTTATACATTTTGTAATCATTCTGAATGGAATTTTTAAAACTATTGTTTTCTCTTGAATTTTGTTACTACTATAGGGCTGATGATTCTGTGGATTTTTTTAATCCTAATACTTTGCTGGAACTATTAATCATCTCAAATGGTTTCTTCATGGATTCTCTGGGGTCTTCTAAGTAAAGCATCATGTCACTGCAAACAGGACTAATTTTGACTCTGCTTTTAATTTTTGCCTTAGTTTTATCACTACAGCTTACTTTTCTAAAATTATGTCAAATAACAGTGGGGAGAGCAATATCCTTTCTTACTTTACTCGTCAGCTGTATATTAGAAAAGCTCCCAGAATTTCCTTTGGTTTTAGATATATGTGCTTGTGACCATATTAAACATGAATTCTTTCAAGTCCTAGCATTTTATGGTTTTTTCAGTAACTGAGCAGAAAAAATGGACAAAATTATGCTCCCCAGATGAACCCCAGAGACTGGCTCTTCAGTCACTGAGGCTGAGGATCATCCAACTTTCCCAAGGTCATGTTGAGCTCCTCAACACCATGCAACACAGGATAAGGGCACACAGTCCAGTGAGTACCCTGGGATCTTGCAAAGGTCGTGTTTGCATAGTTCAATCAAACAACAATCATTTCTGAATCATGAACACAGACAAAAGTGAAACAGTTCTCATTTGTGATAACTTTTATTTGGGCAAGAAACCCTACAAGGTCCTGTACTCATGCTATGAAGCAGTCTAGGAAATTCTCCATGCTGCTGGTGGGTAGGAGAGTGGATTATCTAATTTGAAATCCACTTTACTTTCTCTAGAACCCTGAACTTTCCCAGAAAGTGACATTCTCCTCTAAGATTTGACTTAGCCATCTATAAAGTGTATAGTCTCCAGCAGTCTCCTGCTCCAGTGACTAAAGTTCTGCCATTGCTGGTTCAATGGGTTTGAAGAAGACTGTGACACCCTACTGGTTTCAAGGATGGATAAGCAAGCTAAGAGTTTCACAGCAAATTAACAGTCAGTGATAGTCCTGCAAGGTATGAGAATTAATAGAGGAATGAAGTGAAACTGGGTTGTAGTACACCCCCAGAAACCAACAGATCAAAGGGGTTAATACAGTTCAAAGCTGAAATTTCACAAGTTGAGAAGTACCAAATCCAAGGACTAAAAATCTGTGGTCTAAATTTACAAGTAGTAAGTCAAAAGCCAAGAGTTCCACACAAAGAAAGATTTAAAAAAAAGAAAAGAAAACCATTGGGAAGGAGCCCCATTTTTTTTTTGGATGATTATTAGTCATCGCAGAGAGGACTGACTTGAGCTAGCACTATTTATCATAGGTAGCATGCTAAACTCACCCTCACCTTACCTCCAAATCACACCAAAGCTCTGAGGTTCACAGTAAGTGTAGCAGGAATTTAAAAATCAAAGTAGGAATTTAAAAATCAAAGTTGAATCTAACTAAACGAAAGAATTCGAGTATTTAAGGAACATTTTTATCATTCAGTAGAGAATGATGGTCCCAAAACTCATTTATCATATATTCTTTCCTAACTTAATTCTTTTCAAGCTTGCATTAGAATGTTCAACCATTATTTTACAAAAGGATACAAAAATAATGATGATTCATTTATATAGTGCTTTAAAGTCTGCATATTTTTTTCACATACGTTATATCATTCCATCACAACGTTACACTTTAGTGCAATTTACATTGATTCTGAAGTAGAAGACTGGGGCTGAAGACAAGTTGAAGATTGTGAGATCCCAGCTGTGGTGCTTAAAACCTGTGTAACCCTGAAGGATTTCCTTTAATGTCTTGGGCCTCAGCTTTTCATCTATAATACTATGAATCTCAGACTAGATGGCCTCAAAGGTTCCTTCCAATTCCACGTCTATGATAGTGATGATATAAATATACATACATAAGTTTATGTATGTATATATTCAAGTTTTTACTCACTCAAGAAGCATTTATTAAGTACGTACTATGTGACAGGAACTTTCCTAAGCTCTAGAAGATTGCCCCCCCCAAAAAAAGCTAGTTCCTGTTCTCAAGAAATTCACAGTGTAATATTTAGCTACTTTATAATTATTAATGTGAAATGTGGTTTAAAACAACTCTTCTATTTAGATCAACAGAAGAAATTTAAAATATTAGCATGGGTACAGAGGAAACTAGATCATTTTGTTGCAATACCTCCCCTTAAGGATGGATGGGTCTGGGACCCAAGTGGGCATATTGTCTCCTCACTCCTTTTTTCCCCACATTTCCTATAATCATTCCTGGTGACCCATTAGGAAAAATTTCTTGTTCTTTAGCCCTGTTTAAACAGCTAACCCAAACTTCACCTTCCTCTTTCTGATTATTAATAGAGTAGACAAGACAGGCCTGCTTTCCTGTTTTGTTTTTTCTCCAATAAGCTAAATGATTTCTCAACTTAGAAGCTGTCTACCCAAAGGAAGAAAACCCTTTTTTTACACCAGTAGAAGCAAATATTGTCAGAAGTTAGATTACCACTTCAACTGTTACTGATAAATATGGAAATCCCATGTAGGAAGTGATACAAAGGTCATGATGAATGATTAACATAGGGTAAAATATCTAAGTAAAAATATAAATGGAAATACAAAGTATAAGATTGAGGGAAGGGTGAGGAGGAAGGAGTAAGATCCAGAAACAAGAAAAATAGCAGGACAAAACCAGAACAGGGAAACAAAATGGTTAAATGAAGATGTGATATATTCTGGGATGAAATTACATTTGATAGATCAAATTACCTAAAAGGAACATTTCTGCAAGAGCCTCTCTTGAACCACAACCGAAGCTTTAACTTAGAAAAGTAAACAGATAAAGAAAGAGACTGAACAAGAGGGATGGAAAGAAATATTCATTCACACAGTCACTTTTACTTAACTACACTGGCAAACACTAGTTTTATTATTTAAGACATTTCCCAGCTGTATGACCTTGGGCAAGTCACTTAACTTCTATTTTCCTCAGTTTCCTCATCTACAAAATGAAGATGGTATCACCACACACCCAGGGCTGTTGTGAGGTCAAATGAGATAATAACTGTAGTGTTTAGCCTAGCGCCCGGCACACGTAAGTACTACAGAAAAGCCACTATTGTTGTTATTTTCTCCAGTTCTTAAAAATTAAAAATATCAACTCACCAACTAAAACGTATAATAAGGAATAGCACACGAAATACAAATCAGAAGCCAAAATATACTGATAGGAGTGACATTTAAAAACATATTGAATATTATCTTAATTTATCAGGTCTTCAATGAAATCAGCGCATTGTCTAGGTACTGGCTTCATACATTGAAAGTGAGGGAAAAAATAGAAGTATTTCAGAGAAGGTAACCCAAAATCATTAGGAGGTTTTCCTATTCAAGAAAAAAAAGTCAGATTTCTTTTTCCTGCATGTGAGTTTGTTAACTAAGGATGCTAAACACGTACATTCGATGACCTAAAGTTTGCTATATGGAGCTATAAAAACCTTCCTATGAATGGAGAATGCCTGTGTTCCAAATCTTACTAAAGATAGGGTAAGGAAAAAAATGATCTACAATAGGAAACTGAGGCCTTCAGGAAGTAGGTCAGAACCAAACCATACACAAAGAGAAAGGCAAGGAAGAAAAGGGAAAAGGAAAGAGTGAATTCAGGTGTTTCTGCTCTGATGCCATAAAGAACAAAGGAAAGGAGGGAGAAACAAGAATCCATATGGAATCACATTTTTTTAAAGAGCTCTTTCAAAGAGAGTTTCTCCCTGGAAACCAACCAGCAGTCCAGGGAAAGGTGTCCTGATGACAGCCTCCACTTATTAATTAGCAACAAATAAATCGAAGGTATATTCTGTGGTCCTATTCACCAAACAGCAAATTTCAGATCCTCAAAGGACCATGTTTTTATTATCAGAAATATCAGGATAAAAAGATCACAAGAAGAATTTGCCCAATATAACAGTTCAGTTCCAATAACTGGGCTCTAGGAAGAACAGCTTTTCCTTCAGAAATAGAACAATTCCTTTCTTCATCTATACATTTTTGCTCTACAAGGTAAAAATCAAATAAATCCAGGGTATAAGCAGACAAGGTGAATAATAGGAAACCACTGAAAGAGCCTTTTTAGCTATCTGCCTGTCAGCTTTTACGTAGGTACCTTTAAGGTGAAAAGGGGATATTGACACAGAAACCAGCCAAACACCTGCTTTTATTCATTCATTTTTATTTTGCACCCGATACCAAAAATGACTTTAAAGTACCTAAAAAGGCTGAAACAGAAATAAGACTAAACAGTTTGGGTGTGTACACACACACGCACGCACACATGCACACAAACACGACACCACATACTTGAAACATAAAGACTCACATATGGTTAAAATGAATCTGCAGCAGAGTCCATTTTGCTTCAAGTAAACTAAAAAAGCAAAGGCAGCAACAATGATTTCAGGCAAAGCTAAAGGAACAACAAAAAGAAACAACATAAGAGGGAACAGCACGATGCTAAAAAGCACCAATTGTCATGAGTCAATATCAACACCTAAGAGATATGCACAAAATAGCATGACACCTAAACTTTTTTTTAAGTTAATCAAATTTCAGTGAGAATCTGAAAGTAAAACAATAACAGTGAGAGATCTCTAGATAGCACTTTCACACTTAGTCAAACCTAATGGAAAGACTAACAAGAAAAAAAATTAAGGATATGAAAAGAACTTTAGAAAAATGTAAAAAGCTAGATGTATGGTGATTGCTGCAGACATGCATGACACTTTCATAAAAAAATAATCATGCACTGGCACCTCAGAAAAAAGAACTACTAAACATACCCATTGTTAATTACAAGACAATAAAAACTCATTCAAAAAGGAGCGATTGAAGAATCGAAATTAATTGGAACCTAAATAATCCTGAGAATTGGTAGATCATGTGATGAACACAGAGAAGCATGAAAAAATTCGTATGAATTGATGAAAATTAAAGCAGAACCAGGAAAAGAAAATATACTGAGTAACAGCAATGTAGATGAGATGAATAACACACCAAAAAAAAAAAAGCAAAAGCAAATCTAACAAGATTATAAAGATCAAATAGCTTATGAATGAAGATATAGGAGAAGATTCACACAGCCTACGCTTTCATGGAGGTGGGAGATCCACAGGTGTTACACCCTGTACATATTTTTGGACTTTTTAATGAATCCATTTGTTGAACTGACTTTTTATTCCTCTCTAAAAAAAATATTGTTAAATGTCTAGTTTTCAGAAAGGGGGAAGAAAAGGAATGTAATAAATAGAAAATATCAATCAAAACTTATTTAGAAAAATAACTGGTTGATCAAAGAACATATCAGAGAAACAAAAGAAAAATTAATCAAAGAAGATATGGGATGCTGATAAAGTAATGGTTATGGGAAACTCTTATCAACAAATAAAGGAAAGAACAAATCAATGAATTGGGCATACAACTAAAAAATTTTTACAAATAGAAAATCAACAAACCAAAAAACTCCAACTAAACACCAAAGCAGAAATTCTGAAAATCAAAAAAGATGTTAATAAAAATAAAAGCAAAATAATCCCTATTAAATTGATAAATAAATCTAGGCTCTGTATTTTTTGGGGGAAAACAACAAATGAAATAAGCAGTTTTGATGTTTTAAAAAAAGAGGAAAACTAAGTTGTATCAAAAATGGAAACAAATTCACAAGTAGGAATAAAGGAAACTATTTTGCCCAGTTAAGATATAACAAAACTAATAACTGAGATGAAATGGATGGTTACAAAAATATGAAAATACTCAGATTAACAGAATAAAATATAGTATAAGAAAAATAAATTGAACCATAAACAACTCCTCTTAAAAAAATTCAGAGACATTCAAAGAACAAATTATTACAATACTATATAAACTGTAAAAATAGGGAGAAAAGGAACTCTTTCAAACTCTGTGATACAAATATGGCCTTAATTACTAAATTAGGGAGCAACAAAGAAGTTTTTTTTTTTAAAAAAACAACTATACATAAATATCTCTAATAAACTTTGACACAAAAATATTAAATATTTTAAAATTAGTACTAGAGATTAAAACAACAAATTAAAATTAGAACACACTATGAGAAGCTGGGATTTATAACATTAATATAGGGTTGGGTCAATATAAGGAAAATTATAAGCATAATATTGTCCTTTAGTCGTTTCAGTCATATCTACCTCATTTGGGGTTACCTTAGCAAAGATGCTGGGGTGGTTTGCCATTTCCTCTTCCAGCTAATTTTACAGAAGAAGAAACTGAGGTAAAAGGATTAAGAGACTTGCCCAAGGTCACACAGCTAGTATGTGAGGATAGATTTGAACTCAGGAAGATGAGTCCTTCTGACTCCAAGTGAAGCACTATCCATTGTGCTAGCTGCCATAAACATAAGATACCACACTAACAATAAAAAAAATAAAAAACTACATGATTATGGAAATACTAGAAAGAGTTTTGAAGAAATACAACACTCATATTGTTTTTAAAAATACTAGCAAACAAGGAAATAAATGTACTTTTCCTAAATGTTCAGTAGTTCTATCTAAAACCAAGCGCAAAAATTATACATGACTGAGCAAGGTTAAAAGCCTTCCAAATAAGATATGCTAAAACATGGGTGCCTGTTATGACCACTACTATCAAATACAGTGTTAGAAATGCTAGTTACAGCGATGAAAAGAAAAAAGAAATCAAGAGAATAAACACAAGAAAAAGAGAAACAAACTATCTCTTTTAATGCTATATAATACTTATAATGCCATATAATACTATGGTTTATCTAAAGCAGGAGCATCCAACCCAAATAGGAACAGACCTCTTCTACCTAATACTGACTTAGAAAACCACAAATTAATTATCTATGGCATATTTTATTTCTGCTTTGTTAAACATTTCCCAATTAGATTTTACTCTGGCTCCTGCCACAGGGCTTGAGGCCCAGGGTCCAAGAGTTTCACATTTTTGATCTAGAGAATCCTATACAGTCAACTGAAAATTTAACTGAAAGTATTAATAAATTAAGCAAAGACAGAAAAATATCATCAGAGAATTCTCTCAACCTCTTGGTGGAAACATACGCATCAATGGTGTATGATGCTTGCAGTTCAACATTAGGAGGCCAAACTAAAAGAGATTTACTATCATGCTAAGGAATCTACTCTCCTTGACAACAAATTCAGATACATGTAGTATATATATGGTTTTATAACCTTTCAGACCCACTGAAAACATACTGCCAATTAGGATCATTCCATAGCATTCCATAGCAACACAGGACAGTATAGTAAAGCATTTCACAGGACAGAGAGGAATACACAAAGAAAGTGCTCAGTCAAGGGAGGAAAGGAGATTATTTGGAATGTAACTAAAAGAATTTATTATAAGAAAACGTTCTCTTAGTTTTAGCACATGAGACAAGAGGAAGATACCAAATATTTTTACAAGAGTGAAAACATTCCTTTTAGACAAAACTGCAGGGTCTCTTATCCAAGGATAGCAAGTAGTTGTTGCTCTTGTAGATGAGAGGGGTGGAGTCAAGATGAAGGAACAACAGCCCACACTTTCTAGAGTGCTGCCCCCAAGCCCAGCCCAATACCTGAAAAACTGGCACTAAACAAATTCTGGAGCTGCAGAACCCACAGAATGACAGAGTGAAGCAAAGCTCCAGCCCAAGATAGCCTGGAAGGTTGCCAGGAAGTGTCGCTCACACCACACAGAGGGCAGGACACAGTCTAGCATGGGCTATGCTAGCACAGACAGAACCTGAGCAGGCCTTGGGGGGACTGAATCTCTCCCACTAGTGGCAGTTTCCAGACTTCAGGATGCCAAAACGCCAAGGACACATTGGAAGGTCAGTGGAAAAAGCCTTTGGGACTAGCGTGGGAGAGTGGAGTGGTCTGGCCCCAGGTCCAGGCCAGCAGAGAGGGAAGGGGGTGAAGGAACTTGCAGTAGCCACAGCAGCAGCAGAGGCAGAGACAGCAACTGTTTCTGGAGCTCTAGGTCCACAGATTGTGAGGGAATTAAACAGCTGATAGTACCCTTCCCCCACCCCCACTGAAAGCTCAAAGAGCTCAAAAGTCAAGTAAATGGCTGGGGAAATGAACAGAAACCCAAAGAAGAAGCAGACCACAGAATCTTACTTTGGTGACAAGGAAGACCAAAGCATGAAAACAGAAGAAAACCAAGTCAGAGCTTGTCCATTAAAAGCCTCTAAGAAAAATACGAATTGGTCTCAGGCCATGGAAGAGCACAAAAAGGATTTGGAAAAGAAAATAAGAGAAGTAGAGCAAAAAATGGGAAGAGAAATGAGAGTGATGCAAGGAAATTATGAAAAACAAGTCAACTGCTTGCTAAAGGAGACCCAAAAAAAAATGCTGAAGAAAATAACACCTTTAAAAATAGACTGATCCAAATGACAAAAAAGATCCAAAAAGTCAATAAAGAGAAGAATGCCCTAAAAGCAAAATTGGCCAGATGGAAAAGAAGAGCCAAAAACTCAATGAAGAAAAGAATTCCTTAAAGATGAGAATGGAGCAGAAGGAAGCGAATGACTTTATGAAAAATCAAGAAATTATAAAACAAAAACAAAGGAATGAAAAAATAGCAGATAATGTGAAATATCTCATTGGATAAACAATTGTCCTGGAAAATAGATTCAGGTGAGACAATTTAAAAATTATGGGACTACCTAAAAGCCATGATCAAAAGAAGAGCCTAGACATCATCTTTCAAGAAATTATTGAGGAAAACTGCCCTGATGTTCTAGAACCAGCGAGTAAAATAAATATTGAAAGAATCTACCTATCACCTCCTGAAAGAGATCCAAAAAGGAAAACTCCTAGGAATATTGTAGCCAAATTCCATAGCTCCCAGGTCAAGGAAAAAATATACTGCAAGCAGCCAGAAAGAAAACAATTCTAATATTGTGGAAATACAATCAGGATAACACAAAATCTAGCAGCTTCTACATTAAGGGACAGAAGGGTTTGGAATAGGATATTCCAGAAGTCAAAGGAACTGGAATTAAAACCAAGAATCACCTACCCAGAAAAACTGAGTATAATACTTCAGGGGAAAAATCGGTCATTCAATGAAATAGAGGACTTTCAAGCATTCCTGATGAAAAGACCAGAGCTGACTAGAAAATCTGACTTTCAAATACAAGAATCAAGAGAAACATGAAAAGGTAAATAGGAAAGAGAAATCATAAGGGACTTACTAAAGTTGAACTGTTTATATTCCTACATGAAAAGATAATATTCATAACTCTTGAGACTTTTCTCAGTACTAGGGTAGTTGGAGGCACTGTATACATTATAGACAGAGGGCACAGGGTGAGCTGAATAGGAAGGGATGACAGCTAAAATTAAGGTATGAGAGAAGAATATATTAAGAGGAGAAAGGGAAAAACAGAATGGAGTAAATTCTCTCTCACATAAAAGAGGCAAGAAAAGGCTTTTTCAATGAAGGGAAAAGAGGGGAAATAAGAGGAGACCCTCACATTTGGTTTAAGGAGGGAATAACATGCATACTCAATTTGCTATGAAAATCAATTTTACACTACAGGAAAGTAGGGGAGAAGGGGATAAGCAGTAGGTGGGGGAATGATAGAAGGGAGAGCAAATGGGAGGAGGGCATAATTAGAAGTAAATACTTTTGAGGAGGGATAGGGTCAAAAGAGAGAAAAGAATAGATGGGGAGCAGGATAGGATGGAGGGAAATATAGTTAGCCTTTCACAACATAACTGTTATGGAAGTGTTTTGCCTAACTACACATGTCTATATTGAATTGCTTGCCTTCTCAGTGGGGATGGGAGTGGAGGGAGGGAGAGAATTTGGAACTCAAAGTTTGAAAAATGAATGTTAAAAATTGTTTTCACAAGCAACTGGGAAATAAGATAGACAATGGGGTATAGAAATCTATCTTGCTCTACAAGAAAATAGAGGGGATGGGGATAAGAGAAGGGAGGGGTATGACAGAAGGGAGAGCAGATTGGAGGGAGGGGTAATCAGAATGTATGCTATCTTGGAGTGGGCAGAGGGGAGGGATGGGAAGAAAATTTGGAACTCAAAATCTTGTGGAAATGAATATTGAAAGCTAAAAATAAATAAATAAATAAAAATTAAAAAAAAAACACAAACAAGACTAGATGAGACCATCTACTTTACCACATCCTTGCCTAAGGGTTGGGAATTTTCTAATATTAGACTAAGAGGTTGGGGGATTTCTACATTGTTAGTCCATCAAGATGTTATAAAAAAAAATTATGGTGCCTATTTTAATGCCACAATAGAAAATAAGTCCACATAAATTATAAGCATTATCTTTATATTACCAATAGAATACAGAAAGAAGATAAATGCATTCCACTCAAAGTAACTATAAAAATAAAATTCTTGGCAGTCTCCTTACCAAGGCATACATGGGAACTGTATGAATGCAACTTCAATAAAGTAACAAGTACAATCTTTCAGGACTGTACAGTATAACTACAGTCTTTTGAGAAAGACCTAAATAACTGGAGAAATATTAATCACTATTAGGTAGGCTGTGCCAATATAATAAAAATGACAATACTACCTAAAATTAATTTCTTCATTCAATGTCATAGTAATCAAACTGCCAACCATTAATTTATGTCTATAAAAATAATAACAAATTTCATCTAGAGGATAAAAATTTACCAACCCAAAGGTAAAAAGAAAAATTAGAAAGAAGGCTTTACGGTACCAGATCTAAAACTATGTTACAAAGTGACAATCACCGAAATGATTTGCTACCACTTAAGAAATAGAGAACTGGAAAAGATTCGGTAAACAACACACAGAACAAAATGAACACAATAACAAAATGTTCTATAAAGCCAAAGAACTCAGCCACTGGGATCAAGACTCATGATTCAAAAAAAAAAAACTACTGGGAAAATTAGACAGCAGTCTGTCAAAAATTAGGTAGAAAACAATGTCTCAGACTATTGCAAAGAGGAGCTCCAAAAGAACATGTTGCTTAGACATAAAGGATGCTACCATAAATTAGAGGAAGAAATTACTTTTCACATATTTGGATATCTAGTTATTTACTAAATAAAGGATAGAGAACATCACAGAAGGTAAAATGAACAATTTTGAATATTTAAAATTGAAAAGGTTTGCACAAACAAAACAAAAGCAGTTAAAATCTGAAGGGGAAATGGTAACTAGGGGGAAATCTTTACAGAAAGTTTTTCTAACCAAAGTTTCATATCTAATATATACAAGGAACTAAAATATTTACAAAAGTAATTCATTTATAAGAATAAGGGTCATTTCCCACTAGCCCAATGGTCAAAAGACACAAATAGGGAGTTTTCTAAGAATGAAATCCAAGCTATCAACAACCATATATATATATATATATATATATATATATATATATATATATATATATATATATATGTATCTTTTAAAAAGCTCTAAATCACTAATAACTAGAGAAATGAAAATTCAAGCAATTTCTAAGGTTCCACTTCACAAGGAAAAGGACAAGTTTGGGATGGGTTGCAGGAAAACCACACTAATAATGCACTCTTGGAGGAGCTGGGAATTAGTCCAACCATTTTGTAAAGCAAATTAGACCTATTTTCCCCACCTCCATCACTCCCAAATCACTAACTGGGGCATAGTTTTTACTCAAAAATACAACTACTAGACAGAAAAAACAAAGATCAAAGAAAGAGGGAAAGAATATAAATGTACAAGAATATTTATAGCAACACTTTTTGTAGTAGAAATTATGGTATATAAATATGATGGAATTTAATTGTACCATAAGATATAATGAAATAACCAATTTTGGAGAAACCTAGGAAATGCTTTGTGAACTGATTTAGAATGAAGTTAAGTCAAATAAGAAGGGTAATTTATACAATAACAAAATATTATGAAGAAAAGTAACTTTGAAAGACTTGAAAATGTGTGTTAATGACTATCTGTGATTCCAGAAGGCATACTACCTACATCTTGACAAAGAAATAAAGAACTCAACACAGAATAAGACATATATGTTTTGGACAAGGACAATACTAGAATTTGCTTTGCTTGACTATGTACATCTGCTTGATTTTTCTCTTTTTTTATGGAAGGGGAAGAAGGAGGGCAAACGCAAAGGGGGATAGGAGAGCAAAACAAGAAAGATGAAAAAGAAACGAACATCTTCAAAGCTTCTTTTTGTAAATGCAGAAAAGAGAACAGAGTGAAGACCAGAAAGAATCACAGACAAATGGGACAGCTTTAAAAGCTGCACGATGGATTTTTTATATACTTACAAAGAAAAGCAAGCTATACATAAAAGAGACCTGTAATTTTATGTGTAATCTCCTTTTTCTGTTCTATTGTGTATATGGAAATGCCCATTTTACTTTGTGTTCAAGTTCAGAATAAAAATACTGTTTTTAAAAAAGAATTGGCCAGCATTACTGAATTCTTAAGAACTGTGATTTCTAGAAATAAAGCTATCAAACTTTTCTTAGCAGACTTTTTTAAATTAAGAGGGCCATCTGTGACCTAGAATGAATGATCTATTTCAGGTACCAAAATGGTCTCTGCAAAACTAGTCAGGTAAGAAGGAGTACCTACTTTCCTTATCTAGGACATGAACGAGGCACAATAAACTCTTCCTTTATGCTGGCTTCCTCTTCCTCACATAAAAGACTAAGATAAAATTAGTTTTTAAAAAAGATTACTAAAGTAACTAGAATAAAATGCATTAAAATGTATAGTAATTTTTGGCTTTACAAATCTGCTACAGTAAAAGAACCATTAAGAACCATGTAAACCTTTTTATTTGAGCTAAAAAGGCAAAAGATTGATAACAGGTGTCCATGGTAACTGAGAAGCTGAAGTTAAATTTATTCATTGGAGAAATGTTTCTGGTAGGTGACCCTCTCCCTGCCACTACTTGTGGCATTCACCTTCGATAAACCAAGCAACAAGAAGAAGCACAAACAACACTGGCCTGGGCTCTCCACCAACTAGTCATGGGACTAGTGGGGTCGCTCTCATTCTATGGGAAAATTAAAGGGGAAGGAGGGGAAAGGTTGACCATAAAACTATTCTTTATCTTCTCACTCAAACAATAATCTGCACCCCACCCTACCCCAGGCCATACCTAATAATTTGTTTTATACTTTTCTAATGAACTTAATCATATTTTATTTTATATCTGGGTATTTAAGGTTGAGAAAAAGCAGTTAACCTTTGGGAGCGATTCATGTCTGTAACAAATATTCAGAGTTCTCATATCATATCTACAACTGTCTCTCAAGAATGAAGGAAGCATCCTCTTAACTTTCAAAGACTTATGTTCCTGCTCTATAGAGCCTACTGTAGAAAACCTAGTCAAACTTTCTTCCAGAGAACTACTTCCTCATGCTACATCAGAAGGGGAAAAAATTGTGGGAAAACAATGGCTTAGGAAATAAAACTGTCTCCGGCATATATTAACACCTAGGAAGATAACCATCTTAAAGGTTTTGGTAATAATGCAATTACATAGCTCCTCTTTGAGTTGATGCTAATGTTCCTCTGTTTCTAATTGTTATGTCACAACAGGGCCAACCCAAACCACAGGGCAGCCTAAGAAGTTCTTTGGAATGACACTTCCTGGGAACAACAGACTATATTGGAGCAAGCACGAAGACCTGGTTGTTGTTCAGTCCTGTCTGGTTCTCCATAACCCCATTTTTCTTGGCAAAGATACTACAGTGTTTTGCCATATCCGTCTCTCGCTCATTTTACAGATAAAAAACTGAGGCAAACAGGGTTAAGTGACTTGTCCTGGGTTACAGTCTATAAGTGTCTGAGGCCAGATTTGAACTCACAAAGATTATTCTTCCTAACACCAGGCCAGACACTCTATCCACTAGCAACAGAGCCACACGAAGACCTGGTAACAGAAGTACAAAGATTCATACAAGTCATAGATCAACCCAGGGTGGGGTTGAGTAGCTTGCAGTCTTAAAAAGACAGCTGTTCTTGGTTCCTGAGATATTTTCATCATGGTCCAGGAATCCCTTGACTTCACTCTTAATATTTTCTTTCTTTGGCATTAAAATTCTCAGCTTTCTAAATGACTATGTGTAGATGACTATGGAACAGAGCATCCACAAATAATTCTGTTTTCAACTGATGAACAGGAGGCTTTCCTGAAAGATCAGAAATAAGAGCCTTTGATGAGAAAAGTCTATGAATGAACACCGGGTAAAATCCATTAAGATTCAAAGTAGATATTTTTCATCCACCTCTTTTCTTCTGCAGATCCAGTAGAAATAAACCCTTCTCTAGTTTCCACATTATCTTACTTCCTATTTATTCATTCATTTATTCAATAACCACTTATCAAACACCTACTACTATATGCTAGGTAGGGACTGAAGAGATAGAGAAATAATTAAGACATGGCTCCTGCCCTTGTGGAGTTTACAACGTAGCAAAGAGGATATGACACATATACAAATGCGCAATACTTATATTATGATGAAGCAGAACAGAATAAGAACATAAGAGAATGTGGTACAACAATAGAAGAAACAATCATCACTAGATACCCAAGGAAGGACGTTACCCCCAATTAGCTTTTTAAGCTAACCTTGTGACACGTCAATAAAAAACCAGAGGATTTTGGTCAAGGTCAGCATCTCCCTCAGATTTGTATATGATGTCATTCACTTGGAGTAACGCTTAGATTACAAGACTGAAGGCAGAAATGGTAAGAGTATTTATTGGGTGAGTGTTGGGTGGTGACCAGCGGGAAAGGACTTCTTTATAAACTTTGTGTGACCCTTTTCTTATAAACTTTTATCAACTTATTTCTTTATTAACTCCATAAACTAATTTAGTTTTCTCTATGTTCTTATACAAGAATGATATGTTCCTTAATAAAAGACACAGGACATGCCATGACAGGGTTTCCCCAACACAAATCTGAGACAAATATTTACCAGCCCACAAAAATTTCATTCCCAAAAAGGCACTAGTTAAAATTTATAAAGAAAAGAAATTCCCCCAATTTCCTCTACTTTCTTCCGTCTCCTGAGAGCCCTAGATTCTGCTCCTACTCCATGACCCAATAAGTGCTACCAGATTAAGACTACACACAGAACAACACATAGGAAAATGATCAAATCACGATAGAGTTTAGGTTGGAAAACCCTGCCCCGGAAAAAGACATCATACAACACAAGATACACAGTGTTACTAGCGTATCCCTAAAAATGCACAGGCTCTCTCAATATTTAGAGAAACTGCAGTAAGATAAGCCCAATATGTGCAAAAATATGTACACAAATATTTATCGCAGGATTTTTTGTTGTGCCAAAGAACTAGAGATAAAGTGGGTGCCCATTAACTGGGAAGTAACTAAACGGGTTATGGCACAGAAATGAAATGGAAAAATACTGCACTGTAAAAAAAAATGATAAATATGAGAGATTCAGAAAAACATTAGAGGACTTGTGTGAATTGATGTCAAATGAGGTAAGCAGAACCAGGAAAACAATGTATACAATGACCACAACATTGTGAGGGAAAACAACAGTGAAAGATTTAAGACTCCTGAGCCCAGGAATAATCAATTATCTAGGATGGCTGCAAAAAAACCTGGGAAGACTGATGATCAAATCATGCCTTCCTGCCTCTCAAATGAAGTGCTCAGCACAGTGCTTGGCACATAGTAGGCACTATATAAAAACTTATTCCTTTCCCTTCCCTCATATAAGGCATAATAAGACATAGTCCTAAACACAACGTGTCTAAAAATATTTCATTATTGCTATATGAGCCAAACTACCAAAGAATCATTTTACAGATATAGAAAAAAATTACAAAATTCATCTGAAAGAGCAAAAGGTCAAAAACATGAAAAGAATCAATGGGGGGAAAATGTGGCAGAAAGTGGTCTAGCAGTACCAGGTCTCAGACTGTATTATGAGTGACAATTGTCAAAAACAGTCTGGTACTAGCTAAGAAACAGAGTGGTGAATCAATGGGACAGATTAGGTACACAGTAATAAATGACCATAGCAATCTAGTGTTTGATAAATCCAAAGACCCAAGCTTTTGGGGTAAGAACTCAACATCTGACAAAAATTGCTGGGAAAACTAGAAAGCAATTCGGCAGAAACTAGGCAATGACAAATATCTCACATTGTATGCCAAAATACGTAAAAATGGATGCATGATTTAGATGTAAAGGGTGATATAAGCAAATTAGGAGAACATGAAAAATTTTACTTGTCAGATCTATACATAAGGAAAGAGTTTATGACCAAACAAGAGACAATGAGAGAATCATGGGAAGCAAATGAATAATTTTGATCACATGAAATTAAAAAGGTTTTGCACAAACAAAATCAATGTAGTCAAAATTAGAAGGAAAGCAGTAAAT
This sequence comes from Potorous gilbertii, assembly GCA_028658325.1. Taxonomy (NCBI): domain Eukaryota; kingdom Metazoa; phylum Chordata; class Mammalia; order Diprotodontia; family Potoroidae; genus Potorous; species Potorous gilbertii. The sequence goes on from CM053774.1 coordinate 2,997,005, forward strand.
GTCTCAATCCTCAAATATATAGAGAACTGAGTCAAATTTATAAAAAGAGCCATTTCCCAAATGCTAAATGGTCAAAGGACATGAATAGGCAGATTTCAGAAAAACAAATCAAAGCTTTCTATAGTCATATGAAAAAATGCTCTGATCTGCTACCTCACACATTTCAAATTGGCTAACATGACAGAGAAGAAAAATGACACGCTAGAGAGGAGGTGGAAAAATAGAGACATTAATGAGCTATTGGTGGAGTTGTGAACTGGTTCAATCATTCTGGAGAACAATTTGGAACTATGTCCAAAAGGCTATCAAACTCAGCATAGCCTTGACCCAGAAATACCACTACTAGGCTTGTATCCCAAGGAGATTTTTTAAAAAGGAGAGGGAGTACCTATATGCACAAAAATATTTATAGTAGCTCTTCTGTGGAGGCAAAGAATTGGAAATCAAGGGGATGTCCATCAATTGGGGAATGGCTGAACAATTTATGATATATGATGGTGATGGAGTACTATTGTGTTATAAGAAATGGCAAGCACAATGGCTGCAAAGAAACCTGGGAAGACTTATATGAACTGATACAAAGTAACATTAGCAGAAGAACTTAGAACATTGTATATAATAACAGCAATATTATACGGATAATCAATCATGAAAGACATAGCTCCTCTTACCAAGCAACGATCTAAGACAATGCCAAAGGAAGCCATGATGAAAAAAGCTATCCACCTCCAGGGAGAGAGAGATGAACTATGACTACATCTGGAGCATACTTTTAAAATTTTCTTTATTTTTATTGTTTGATTTTGTAACATGGTTAATATAGAAATGTTTTGCATGACCACACATGTATAATAAAAATCAAATTGCTTGCCTTCTCAAGGAGTGAGGAGGGTGAGAGGAAGGGAAAGAATTTAGGACTCAAACTAGGTAATATTTGTAAAAAGTACTTAGCACAGTGCCTGGCACATAGTAGGTACTATGTAAATGTTATTGCTGTTTTTGTAATTATCATTAATAAGAGGGAAGAAAACTGTAAAAGAAATTATCCTGCAGATTACTTAAGAACTGTGACAAAGTGTTGAGAAAGAAAATTGAAGGTTTTACCTTGAGTTAAAGAGGTCACTGGCTATACATACTACACAGGTGGAAGGAAAAGGTCTGAAGATTTCGGGTTACCCTTAGAGAGAGGACATAGGAATGGGTCAAGGAAAATGGAAGTTGGTGGGAAGGAAATTTTCTCAAGGTTTTCTTCTGCCAGGTGAGAGGGGTTCTATAAGAGACAAGATTTGTCTTAGGTGGTAATCAGAAGGAAATGTGGACAGCCTATGGAAGAAAACTTGGGATGTCATCAGTTCAGGTATTAAAAGAATGCTTTATGCACTCATGATATGAACATGGCTTGTAAACATTCTTGACAACTAACAAGAAAGATCTGTTGTGCACGGGCTGAGTAACACCAGAGCAAGGGTCTAAGCTAAGGCATAAAATGGAGAGGGCGAACAGAGAGGGAAGGAGAAGAAGACTAGGTGATTAATGGTCACAATTAATGCCTGCTTCTGTGGGCAATAATTCGAAACCAAGAACAATATTGTTCACGTAGAAATGTTAGAGTTCCTCACCAAATTACATGTAACGATGACATTTTATTTCAAAAAATCTGTGATGTAAGACAAAACATTCTAATTCTGAAAAGCCCCTCTGAGCTGTTAAGGAGCGCAAGAAGCCAGCTCTGTTTTGTGGATAATCCCAGAACAAGGCTACAAAAGAAAAACAAGGCTAATTCCTGGGAAAAATCAGTATATATAAAGGACTATTATTCATGATAGAAAACAGGCTCATCATCAATTTTCTTCCTCAAGTAAAATAACATCAGATTTCCTTTATATGCCTCTAAAAAAAGAAAAGAAACAAAACAGGATGAAGGAAAAGACCAAACAGGACCAGTGAGCCCGTGTCATTTCCTAATTCTTGAGATCCAGCAGAACTATTCTTGGCAAAACGCAAATGGCTTTATCTTACAACCTTTTAAGGTCAGATTTTCAGATGTCCAGTCTGAATTCTGATTACATAGGCTGCCCTTTTGGACATTTAAATGAATTCAAAGCTAATCTGGCCTACCTGCTCCAACACAGGTTGTGATTTTCTGTCTGACTGTTTTGGCCTCTCACTCAATCCACCCATCCCCATTGCCCAATTCTCCTCCCTTATGTAGCCAAACTCCTCCAGAAGGCTACCTTCAATGGATGCCTCTGTCTACTTCCTTTTCTCTTACTCTTTTTAACTCTCTATGGTCTGGCTTCTGACCTCATCATTCAACTGTAACTGCCCTCTCCAAAGTTGCCAATATCTCTTAATTGTCCAATCTGCCTTTTTTCAGTCCTCATCCTTTTTGATCTCTACAGCCATTGCCACTGTCTACCGTCCTCTTCATAGTCTCATCTCTCTAGGCTTTCAAGGCACTGCTCTCTCCTAGTTTTCCTGCCTGTTTGACTGCTCTTTTGCAGTCTATTTTGCTGGATCTTTGTCCAATGACTGTGGGTGTCCAGAGGGCTTTGTCCTGGGTTCTTTTCTCCCTCCATGCCAGAAATGTCAAACATAACCCACGGGTCACATGTGGGCCACAACACTGCCAAGAACAGCCAAAACCAGATTAAAATATAATCAGGATATATTTAACAAAATAAATAAAAATACAATATAAATAATATTAATATGTGGGCTACTCATATACAATTTAATGGTCCCCCTTTCAATTTAAGTTTAAGACCACTGCTTTATACTATTTCTCTTGATGATCTCATCTCAATACAACTTGTAATTATTCAATTATTTCCTCTATGTAAATGATTCTCAGATCTACTTTTCCAGTTCCAATCTCTCTCTGAAACTCCAGACTCGTATATCCAATTGTCTGTTGGACATCTTCAATGTCTTGTACATGTCCAAAACTCATAATCTGCCCCCTGCCCCCTTGAAGCCCTTCTCTTCTAACTTCCCATTATGGCCAAACCACCACATCCTTGTCACCTAGGCTCAAATTCTAGGTGTCATCCTCAATTCCTCAGTCTCTGCCTTGCCCTCGCCTCCCCAATGTAATACATTACAGAGTCCTGTCAATTATACCTTTGCAGCATCTCTTATAAGCCCCTTTCTCTCCTCTGACACAGCCATCACTCTAGTGCAGGCACTTGTTACCTCATGCATGGCCTATTGCAATAGCCTTCTGGTTGGTCTCCCTACCTATCCTTACTCCAGTCCATCCTTCACTCAGCTGTTAAATGGATCTTCAAAATATACATCCAGTCATGTCATTCCTGTATTTACTAAACTATATACATAAATTCTACGTTTGGCATTCAAAGTCATTCATAACCTGGTCCTCTCTTTCCTTTCTACTCTTTTAATATTGTATCTCCCTCTCCCATACATATTCCACTGGCTCCCTCACTGTGATTCCTCACCCAAGATCCTAAGTCTCCCTACTCTGTGCATTTTCATTGGCTATTCCCCCATGACTGGAATTCTCTTCTTTCTCATTTCCATCTCCTGGCTTCAAGTTCCAAATAAAATTTGACCTTCTTACAAGAAGCCCTTTCTGATCTCCCTTAATGCTAGTTCCTTCCCTTTGCTGGTTATTTCAAATTTATCTCCTACATCTCATTTCTACATAGTTATCTGCATGTTGTCTCCCCCATTAGATCATTAACTTCTTGAGAGAAGGGAATGTCTTCTCCCTTTCTTTGTATCATCCAGCACTAGGACATGCCTAAAACAATAGGTACTTAATAAATGCACCTTATCAATTGACTCACTAAAAATCCTTTCTCTCACCTTCACTTACTATCTGTCCTTCAATACTCATTTGAAATGCTACATCTTCCAGCCTACCAATCCTGGCCTCTTGTTCACTCTCACAGGTTAAACCACTCATATTCCATCAAACAAATACATATTGTCTCTGAGATACAAAACACCATGTTGGGTATGAGAGATACAAGGAAAAAAAGTAAGACATAATCCCTGTCCTGAAGAAGTTTACATTCAACCAATTCTTTATGAATTACCTTGTACCATGGGTATCTGTGCACATGATTTGACTTGGACAGGTTTCAATTCTCAGAGCACTAACATAGCTCCCTATAAACCATGGGCATTCAATAAATGCCTGCTGTCAATGACTAGTAAGTCATAACAGCCTAAAACATTCTTAAACTTACATAAAACATTATTCAGGTATTCTCAAATACTCAGTGATTCTTAGATCTCTTCACAATGAGTCTTCCTTCCAACAGTGTGCATCACAACCCCTCCCAGACTGTCAATCCCACATAACTCTGGTCCATGTCATATCCTCATTCCAACACTGAGGATCCATCCGAGATACTGTGTGAGTATTAGGAGTAATTTCTTAAAGTTCCTTCTCAGGGAACATTTAATTTTTAAAGGTCCCGAACCACCAACATTTTCTGAGTTGCTGTTTCCACTCAACCACAGATCTTTGATTTCAAATTGTGAACACCTCTCCCTAATTAAAGGCTAGAAGGAATTTCCAATAGGGGAAACCTAGGGAGAAGTTTTTTAAAATATAAGTTATTTTATATTATCTATTTTCCCCTCCCCCTCCAGTGAAACATTGCAGATGTTTAAGAAAAATTTCTTTTTTTTTGTGCATATCTCAGTATATCCAAGATTATGTCTCTTTTTTTTAACTAATGTGTTTTATTCTTTGAGAACCCTTATTTCAGGAACAGACTAAAGTTCTAAACTGAAAACTCAGTTTTTTATGTCCCTTTTACCCAATGGGATCCAATGGGAATAGTGGGATCCAAACTGAAGCAAATGCTCTGGATATTGGTACCATTGAACCACGCGTCAGAGAGTTTGGATGATGTCAGAACTTTTAATTTTAGGAAAATAAATTCTTCAAATTTGCAGGAAGATAGGATATGCAGAGTAAACCTCTTCACAGATCTCTAGGAAGGATTGTTTCAAAGAATATACGACATGAGAAAACTTCAAATTAGAGGGATATTAGAATCAAGTTGCCCTGAATTTAGTAGGATTCTCAAAATTAAATAAAGGCTTTATTAGGGCCAAATTCTGTAGGATGCAAGAAGAAAATCTGGGTGCAATCATCTTCATAATTATTATTGAATGTCTTATTTAGGAACTTGGTTACAAAATAAATTAATAATTTCTCTTTGATAAAGATCTCTGGATCGGAACATAATTTTTTATTGCAAAATCCTGTGGATATTTTGTTGGTAACTGATGTTTTCAAATGTTTACGAACAAACTAGTTCCAGTTCTTTGGTTCTTTTACAAAGTTTCTTGAACACAAAAAGAATGATTCATAGGAGCCCTTCCTGTGTAAGGCTTGTGATAAGGGTAAGGGAAGAAATCCAGTCCCACAAAAAACCACGGCCAGGAGATGGCCAATCAAAGCCACAACAACTCGACAGACACTTTTTGAGGATTCCTCACCTCTCACTCTCTTTTAAGTGTCTACAGTCTGTCTTCCTACCTTATCATTCAACCAAAACTAATCTCTCCAAAGTTACCAATGATCTCTTAACTGTCACATATCCATGTTGTGCTAGGCACTGGAGATACAAAAACAAAAACAAAACAGTCCCTGACCTCAAGGCGCTTATATTCAACTGGCATGGTACACTGAGGACAAAGTAGGTACCAAGTAAAAGCAAAGCACCATGAAGGTGGAGGGAGGGTGTCAGGAAATGCCTCTTTGTAGGAGCTGATGTCTAAGCTGAGACTTGCAGGGAATTAGGGATGCTAAGAGGCAAGGTAAATAAAAACAACATCCCTAGCATGGGAAACATATCCTGTACCAGAGAAAACAAGTCAGCTAGTTTGGTTTGAATACAGTATACATGAGTAGGGGCAGCTAGGTAGTGCAATGGACACAGTACCAGTGCAGGAGTCAGGAGGACCTGAGTTCAAATCTCACCTCAGACACTTGACATTCACTAGCTGTGTGACCTTGGGCAAGTCACTTAACCCCAATTGCCTCATCCTGGGTCATCTCCAGTCATCCTGATGAATATCTGCTCACTGGATTCAGATGGCTCTGAGGGACAAGTGAGGATGGTGACCTGCACAGACCTCCCTCACTCAAAACAAAGTCAAGTGCAAGTCATGTCATCATTTCTCTGATGGCGTGGCCTTCTTCGGCAATGAAGGATGAACACACACACATGAGTGAGCAATGGCAAATCAGCCTGGAAAGTTGGGTTAGAGTCGTATTGTGAAAGGCTTCAAAAAGTCCCCCAGAAATGTTTGTATTTTATCCTAGAAGCAAGAGGGAGTCCCTGGAACTTAAAAGAAAGGGATTGACATGGACTTTTTTAAAACCCTGCCAGTACATGCGGCCAGTAGGAATGCCCATACAAGTGAAGGAAATAGATGGCAGCTCCAAGAAGGCTTCCTTCCAACTCTTGCCTCATACATTTTGCCCCAACATTGCTCAATCAGAGAATCATTTCCTTTAGTTCTCAAATGCAATCTGACAGGAGAAGACACTCTCCACCATTCCTTTGCAGAAGGGAATAAGGCTGGGAGTGGGTAGGAAGGGAGATATGAACATATTTTTAGCTATATTGATTTTGCTAAAAACTGCTCTCTTCTTCCTCCTATTTTTATTTTTAAAAAATTCTCTGGGATGACTCTCTGGAAGGAGAGAGGAAGAGGGATTCAAAGGGAAATATAGGAGATGAAGAAACAACAAATATCAATAAAAGTTGAAAGAGTAATTTGGTCTTCATGAGTCCCATATTAGAGAATCCAAGTACTCCACAGGAGGGATAACACACGCTGAATAATTATCAGCCAACACCTTACTTAATTTGACCAAAAAAAAAAAAAGGCTTTTCCTTATGATAATGAGACAAGGAACAGACACTTGTGGAGATACAAAACACGTGGCAGAAACGGTAAGGGAAACACAATACATTAAGAGAAAGAAAAATATTGAAGGAAAACTGCCTAATCCTGCTTGGGAACGACCTTGGTCATCAGCAATGCTCAACTGCTAGAAAAAAGTATCATGAACTTTACCAAGTCAAAAATGTAGATAGCAACCATAAGATGAGAAATTTTCAAGAAGTAAAATTTTGACTATTTTGACTAGAAATTCCATCCCTCATTACCTATTTTAAGAAAGAAGAGAAATGGATCAACAAATGACTTATGCTATGCCAAAGATCCCCAAACTTCGATCTGATTCAGTCATTTCTATCTTTACCAAATGTGAGTTATTAGATTCCATATCCTTTCCTTTCCTTCTCTCTTGGTGCCCAAAAGCCACTCTCTTTGACTACAAATTATACAGGAACTAAAGATGTGCAATGGTGGGAGGAGTTTCCATATAAAAACCTCTTCACACTGACAAAATCACAAGTTGACACATATATAGATGAATATGTATATCAGCATATATACTCCACATACAAATATTATATATGTATATTATATATACTATTAAAGCTTATTATATATGTATATAATACTAAAGCTATACATAAAGATAGAGTATTAAAGCTTAAAACTACAATAAGGCTTTTGGGATACTACATATGTTTATGTGTATACATGCTCATACACATAAAAACATAACACACACATATATATGTCTATATACTTATACCCCAGCATGGTGTATGTGTATGTATATGTGTATATACATACACATACATATGTGTGTGCAAATATACACATCTAGGGATGTATGCGTATATTCACATATGTATGGTGTCCAAAAATATCTTAGTGTAGTTTTAAGCTAGCTCACATGATCTCTCTCTCTCTGTATATCACACACACACAAACACACACACACACACACACACACACAGCCCATTCACTCCAAAAAAATATAAGATTTAAAAAATTTTTTGAAAGTTGAACCTTCTAATACTTCCTTATGCTGAGTCACTTAATCTTAGTGAGATATAGTGCCATAAAAAGATTGTTTTTAATGACAATTTTCAAGAGAAAAGTAAAAGATGAAGTTGGTTCTGTTGGAGCCTTTGAACAACCAGTTCAATCTGACATCATCGCAAACTAAAAACTGTTTCCTCCCAAAGGCTATTTTTCATTCTGTTCTGTTTTTGTTTTTAAAGGGTAGAGTTTGGGGAAATGTTTTCTTATGAATAAATAAAAGGCTTGGAGACAGGAAAAGGAAAGATTAGGGATAAAAGGACATTTCCATAGATAGAAAGTATTAAAATAGGGCACTAGAAATTAGTTTTGGGATTTTTCTTTACATAGTTAAACCTCCAAGTTTACACATCCAAACAAGCTGTGCTAAATAGTGAATATCAAACCAATAGCACTAAACAAAAAGATGAAATCACAATGCTGTGTGAGGGGTAAGGAAACCAGCCAATAACTTAGCGTGAGACAGGATCATCTAATGCTTTCAGGGAAGCGTGAGTATAGAATGTCAGAGCTGGCAAAGGTCACCCAGCCCAACCTATTCCCAAGGAGAAGCACCTTCTAAAAACACCTTAAGTGGTCACTCAGCCCCTTCTTGAATAAGAAACTTATTATTTAGCATGACAGCCATTTTACTTTCTATTTTATCTTTCAATTTTAATTTATTTTTTGTTACATATTAAGATCCAAACTGTGTCCTTTCTTCCCTCCCCATCCCACGCTAGAGAAGGCCACCATTTGACACAGATAAATACATATGGAAAGACATATGTATGTATGTATGTATGTATGTGTAAAAACATACTATACTTACTTGAACTTATCAGCTCTTTCTCTGAAAGTAGATAGCATCTTCCTTCATATGTCTTCAGAGGTGGTTTGAATATTTATAACACTCAGAATAACTTAGCTGTTCCCAGTTATTCTCCAAACAATATTGTATTGATTCTATATAAGATTCTCTTGTTCTGCCCCTTTCACTCTTCATTACTTTACATAAGTCTTCCCGTGTTTTTCTAAAATCCTTGAGATCATCATTTCTTACAGCACAACAGTATTCCATCCAATCATACACCACAACCTGTTTAGTCACTCCTCAATTGATGGGCATCCCCTCGATTTCTAGTTCTTTGCCATCACAAAGAGGGCTGCTATAAATATTTTTGAACGTAAAGGTTCTTTTCCTTTTTCTTTGATCACCTTTAGAAACAGACCTAACTTCTGGGTCAAAGGGATGCAGTTTTATAACTCTTGGGGCACAATTCCAGAAGGGTTGGATTAGTTCAGTTCTACCAACAGAGTATTCATGTCATGGCAGCCGTTTAGATGGTTCTAACTGTCAAGATTTTTCTTTGATCAGCCAAAATCTGCCTCTCAGAATGTCTGCCCTTTTCTCCTAGATCTGCCCTCCGAGGCCAGACAAAACACGTCTGATACGTCTTTCACAATAGTCTTTAAACTTGGAAAACCACTCCCATGCTTCCAATCCCCTTTAATCCAAGTCATTTCTTCTCCAGCCTAAACAACCTCTGGTCATTCAACTGAAACTCCTACGGCATGATCCAGTTCCTTCACCATACCAAAGCCCCTATTTTGAACACACTCTAACTTGTTGATGTTTTTATTAAACTGTGACATTCACAGTTGGACACAATATTAAAGACACAGCATTGTATAGCAGAGTTTTGAACCTGGAGTAAGGGAAACTTGAATTCAAATGTTGCTTCTGATACAAATCAAGTCACTTAACCTGAATTTGTTTCTTCGGCTGTCGAAGAAGAATATCCATATTTCCTACCTCACAGGGTTTGTGTATGCATCATGGGTTGAACACAGCATGCACAGAAGTTTCCTAGTTCTATCCATCCTTGTGAAACTCAGCACTTGGGTTTTCGGGGGCTAAGGGGCTTCCTAGCTGCCTCTGTCAAGTAGTAACTGATCGCTGAAGGGATCTGTAGCCTAAGTATGGCATAGAAGGTCCGGAGTGGTTCCTGAGACCTCCCTTATCTAACAGAGGAGGAAGGAAGTCAGCTAAAAAGAAACAGCTCTGGTTTACATTCTTCATGCCCCTTTCCCATATGGCAAATGATGTTCTCTATTACTAACCCTGTTTGAGGGGAGTGAAGGGATGGGACAGTCTTTTTTCCTATCCCTCTTCTCCCATGTGGAGCATAGGCTCAACTAAACAAGCCTTCATCTGGACCTTTGGTTATCTTTTCTTCTCTATTTCCCTTCCTGAACAGGTGACCAAACACCAGTCCCAAAGTGAACGTATCCTGGCTTGGAGGCAACTTCATGAGTTCAAGCAGTAGATTCTAGAGGTTGTGAGTCCAATGAGCAGAACTGAAAAGGAAATTTCTTCATTGTACAAGATGTAAAGCATTTAGGGCTAGGGTTAGATGCACAGGTCACCAATTTACTGTTACAAATGCTTTTGAAGGTTAATGGTACACCAATAACACTTATATTCATCATTGCATAGAATCAATCTCTATTGACTATGCAATGGTACAAGCATCAATCCCTTTAGAAACAAACCACCAATCTGATTCCTAAAGATCCCAGTAACCATATCCCTTACTGATATTCATAATACAGTTCCTCTCTGCCCAGGTAATCTACTGGCCTCCATGGTAGTATTCTGGCAATAGCAGTAGCAGTTTCTGTCAAAATGAGCACTTCTTGTTTTGGGCATGGATTGGAAGCAATTATCCCTGAGGGTCCTTCCAACTTTGAAAATCTATAATTCTGTGAATGCTCCTCTCTTCTTCCTTTGTTAAATTCCAACACATTCTTCAAGTCCAAATGAAATATGCTTTTTCCATGAAAGTGTCTGTGATCCCTTCAAGTAGTCGTGAACCTCCCCTCGGAATACAGTCATTTGTCCTGCACCCGTATGATGCTCTTGCCATGTAATACTGTGAATTACAATCATGTGTGTTTGGGAATTATTCCCCTACTAGACTGTGAATTCCATGAGAGTAAAACTATGTATAATCCTAGTTTTTAATCTTTAATTGCTATTGTAATTACATGCAACTGTAGTTACCAGACTCTGGGATCCAACCAAAACTCTGTGGTAATATTCTACTGATAAATTCTCTTGAAAGCTTGAGTTTCATCAGACTACACAAAGAAAAAAAACTTGAATATCTAAAGCAAAGAGGAAAGATGGCTTCATGATTTCATCGGAATTGAGAACAATCACGTGACCCAGAAGACCACAGTACTTTTGAGGCTAGCCTGGATATTCACAGGCACTCTAAAGCAGGTTTAATAACAGCTAACATTTATACAGCACCTACTATGTGCCAGATATTGTGGTAAGCACTTTACAGTTATTATCTCATCTGGTTCTTACAGCAACGCTGAGAAGGAGGCACAATTTCTATCCCACTTATAGATAAGGAAAACAAAGGTTAAGTGATTTGAGACCACACTGAAACTTGGGTGTTCCTGACTCCGGGCCAGCTCTCTGTGCACTAAGACACCACCGAGCCATTTAGAATGATTCTAGTGATGATATTTGCTTGGTCATTGGAAATTGGAAAGGCCCAATTCTCTGAAGCAGTCCAAAAGTCAAACTGTTCCAAAGATAGAGGGATTCCCCCTAAATCACCTCATAACAGACTGGACCCAAAGGTGCAGTCCAGGAAACACTAAATCTGATCAGATTCCATAGTTATAACTAGGATAGGGGAAAGAGTTCATCATCAAGATATTCATCAACAGATAACTTAGTACTTTCTTAATAGGAATGAATGAAAGAATGAAAAAACATTTGTTAAGTACTTGCTACTTTGTGCCAGGCAGTTCCTCCATGCTAAGCACCTGGGAAACAAACAGAATAAAAAGACAGTCCCTGCTCTAACTGAGCTGACTTTCTTAAGATGGAGAGACAACACAAATAGGAGGGCTCAGCTGCAGGGCAGGTAAAGAGGAGAAAGGTCCCAAGGTGGCACCGAGAGTGGATGGCAAGGCCCAGGAACCCAGCAATGCTGAAAAGACTAAGCTACTAAATGAGAAACTTCTAGTACTCCAGTTGGCCTTACTCCAGGTAAGTTCTTTCCCAGACTGACCCTATTCCTTTCCCCAAAGGGCGGACTCATGTTATTTTAGGGGTTACTTCTACCCATCCTTTGCCAAATTCCACTTGTCAATGTCCCTCAAACCTGAATTTGCCCTGAGTGCCAAGACTGTTAGTTATGACTCTGACAGATCCATATCTCTAAGACTGAGCCAGAACTAGATCAAACCTCCAAAAGACATTATCTGGGATGTCTGGGATGGGGAAGTAGAATAAGGCAAGATGTATTCACCAACAAGCATCACCTATTAAAGAACCAAGAAAAAATGTTCCTATTAACAAACGAGCACCGAAGTAATGACAACCTCAGCAACTAACAAGACGATGGTGAGCTCAAACAAGTATATGGGATTAAATGGAGCAAATATAAATAACTCATCTTGGCATTGAAGAGTTTTACAGTCTGGTCCCACCTTACTTTTCCAACTTTATCTCACTACTCACTAATATGTACTTTCTCTTCAAGCTGGAATCTCAAACATACCATTATCCAGGATTGCCCATTATAGTTCCTTTATTTCTTCCTCCCTATCTGTTCCTTTAGTGCTCCTTGCAAGCACTGGGCAGACAGGAGGCCTTCCCAAAAGTATTACTGAACTGAAGGATGGGAACAATGCCTTTTTAGGAATCACAAGATCACAGATCTAGAGTCTGAATGAATCTTAGAGGTAATCTATTCCAACCCCTTCATTTTACAGATATAGGCATATATAAATTTATATATTTTATTATATGTAATATACTGTATAAATATATACTACATATAAACAAAGCAACAGATGTGATATGCAAAGCTGACATTTGAACACTGGCCCTCTGAGCCCAGATACAGTATACTTCCTACTTTATGATACATACAAGGCTTGAAATACTTTTTCATAAAAAGATAAACAACAGAACTCAGCCACTCCAACATTCTGCCTGGTGTATACAGACAATATTCAATGCCTTTAGGGTTCCAAAAGTATTTGGAAATTGTTTTTTAAAAATTCTTTGAGAGATATCATGATGCAATAGAAATCATGGTATGAACTGTGTGACTCTAGGCAATATTACACATGTGCATGTCTCCCAGAGTAGAACAAATGGCAGAAACATTTATCTTTGCATCCCCTTTTCACTCTCAAACTATGTTCAATCTAAATTCAAAATAAAAAGTTATAGTTGAAAGAAACTTTAGAATTCATCCAGTCTAACCCTCTTATTTCACAGTTAAGAAAACTGAGGACCAGAAAATATCAAGTTAAAACATCAACCTAAAACATCTTACATGAAATAAAAGAAAATAGAAGAGATGGAGGAGGGCAACAAAGGTAGTGAAGGGTCTCAAGTTAATTCCATGTGATGTTTGATTAAAGGAACCAGGAATGCTTGGCATAGAGAATAGATTAAGGGCAAGTATGATACCAGTCTTTCCCAACACTTTCTAACCATGAGGGGCTACCCCCAAAATGACACTGATTTAGGAAACAGTAAGTTTCTTTCTCAGTGGAGGTCTCGAAATAGAGAATGGACAGCCTCTGACGGTATGTTGTAGAGGCGTAGGGTCATTATTCCAACATAGGCTGAACTAAATGGTCTCTACCAACTCTGATTTTGTGAAATCTGTTGTGAGCCTGCATTGGTCCTAAAAGTCAAGTCAAGGTGTCAGTAATCACAACTGTGAATTAGCTGTAGTTATGAGGAATGTTAAGGGGTGCCCTGCATTTGTCTTTCTGAGTTGCTATATTTTCCAGAAACACTGGACCCAGAGTACACAGGGTGCCCTGAATATGTCAAGAAAAGGCCTTCCTTGAACTAATGGAATTTGTTGTTTGCATCCCAAATAGGATTCTTTGTGTGTCCTTGGGAGTCAAGACAGGCACCAGTCAGTCTGCATGGAGATGATAAGCTGCCTAGAGAAGTAGATAAGCAGATCATCATATCTTTATGATCTAGCAGTTTCCAAGGGAAAAGAATATGGCTTTTGCCATCACCATGGTCCTCCCCTTCAGGAGGGAATTCTTCCCACTTTTACTGCACCTTTTCCCCTCCCGAACTAAGCTCCTTTAGGTGGGGATTTGTGTTTCCTCCTCCTTCCTTCATTGTACCGTTATAAATATGCACACTTCTGTATGGATTGTGAACTCTTTGGGTTCCACATGCATGTCCACTCCTCTTGTAATAAACCTAGTTTTTACATGAGTTTCATGAAGTCATGATTACCTGTTGACAGAGGTGAGCAAGAATGGAAGCTACAAGGAAAGGGAAATGTTCAAACTAAGCCAACCAGATTTAAGTGTATCTAGAAAGCAAAGTCAAACTGTTTATGGTGTGTGTGATATGTACGTTAATGCATAATCAGTGGTAGTTTCAATGAAGCCTGAAATCTACAGTAAATGTGGCACATTCCTCCCTTCTACTTAGAAAGTTCTTTAAGACCATGTAGGCACAATGGCAATCTTAAGTACTCACGGGTACAAGGCATTCGTATTGGTCAAGTGAAGCATTTGACTTTTCACAGGTTCAACAGCTATTAGGATATCCTGTTCTACAGCCATAGGAAGGACGGCATAGCCACAGTAATCTATGTGCTCTCCTAGAAAGGAAAATCAAAAGCATTTTGTGATCACCATGGGCCCCAAAGAAAATTGGCATGCCAATGTCAGAGAAAAATTTTATACGATACAAGGTTTTAAAGGAAAATACAAGCTTAAAAAAGAAAAAGAACAAACAAAAAAACCCACTAAGAATGACAGTGTTCTTCCATCCCAGACACCTCTGCCAGGAACCTCTGCCAACTAGAAATAACATCGTGAGCTCTTCACTGTTCTTTTGGGCATTCAAATATGTACATGAGTTGGTCATTCTCTGCTGTTGTTTCTAATATGTAATCATCCTTTTCAAATCACTATGTTTACACATTAACTATAGCTAGCCAAAGAAGAAAGTTAATTCTGTGCTGGTTTAACCAAAAGTAGCAAATCTCATTCCAAGCACTATGTAAATCTTCCTCTTTTCTCTAAGTCTAACATTTTCCCCAATTACCATCATAATCATTGATATCAGTCACAAAATTTAAATCCAAAACATCTGGAGAAAGCTAGATGAAGAAAGTTCATCTGTATTTTTCAGTAAGCAAAGAATCTTAAATTAAATTCCTTTTTACAAAAAAAAATTGGTATATTAAACCCATAGAAAGTTTGGTGTAGTATTAAACTGCTTAATTACTCTTTCAAAAGAATGTTGCATTCCTAAATGCATACAGTAAAATCTACATCAAATTGCTTGCCTTCTCAAGAAGGAAAGAGGGTAAGAAGTAAGAGAATTTGGAACTCAAAATTTCAAAAAAGAATGTTTTAAATTTGTTTTTACACGTAACTAGAAAGAAACAAAATTTCTAAAAACAATAATGGAGGGTATATAAGGAGGATTTTTTTATCCTTTTAGAGTTAGTTTCTCAGGATCTATGGCCATGGGAATGTCTAGTTTCCAGGTGTTAGATAATAACTCCCAGAATAGTCTTAAGGATTCTAGAGAATATTTCTTAGAATCATAGTGACAGGCAGTCTTACTGAGGCTGCACCATGAGGTGGGGGGTGAGGTAATTTATATTTAC
>CM053774.1:3013142-3059465 GCA_028658325.1 Potorous gilbertii
GCCATAATTTAGTTAAAAGCAAAAAAGAAGGAAGTCAAGTAGATCTGATTTTAAGTCCTAACCCTGTAATTTAATAATGGTGCGACCTTGATATTAACCTTTCCAAGCCCTAGTTTGCTCAATTCTAAATGGGAATGATTATCTCAGACCTTCCTTTGTCATAGAGAAGCTATCCTAGAGAGATGCCAGTGGTCACGGATGACTCGTATGACAGAGTCATTTTATATCAGAGACAGGACCTGAACTCAGGTTCTTGACTTCAGGGCCTGCTCTTCAGTCAGCAGTCCATACTATATTTCTGTATTATATGAAATGTCCTTAAAATTATTACCTTGTTAGTTCTCTAGGCTCCTGTAACTTTTACAATTTGCCTTCATTTATAGAGGATGGAATTTTTAAAATCTCAGCTTATTACAAGGATGGATTTCAAATAGTTACTCTATTATACCACAGACCCTAATATTTTGAACATTTACAGAGAAAACAACAAAATGTTTATACTGTATGTCAGTTTCAGTACAGACAATGAAACTGACTGAGCTGGAAATCCCCAAGAACACAATTTTTACCTTTTTATTAAAACACACTCCTCAACAACTATATTAACTATATAATCAAAAGACCTTTACCTCATATCTGCCCTCCTCCCTAACTCATACTGTAAGCCAAACAGAAGAGTTGAACCTTACCAGACCCCCTGGCTGAGACCAGATGCTGAGCCTGAACCATTCTTCCCTTTCCTCCCATCCCCTACCCTAATAAGTGAAGCTTATGTGGGTGCCAGGCCAATGGGGGAAAGAGAAAAGCAAGTATGTACTGGAGAGGGTAGGATAAGGGAAAAGACATGTCCCAATTCAGGTCTCATTCCGTCTGCAACCTCCGACCAGGACAGATAACTTGATGTCCAAGTTTCCCAAAAAGAAGGTAAAGAAGATAGGACATGAAGAAAGTAAGAATTTAACTTCTTATAGTTACAAAGATTCACACACACACACACACGCACGCACGCACGCACACACACATACATTAAGCTGGGAGGTGGGAGACATGGGGAATGACAACAGATTTTTGTCAAATCTTTTAAAATTAAAATTTTCATTTATATAATGCTTTGTAAAGTGAAACCCTTCATATCCACTACCTTATTTGATTCTAACAACAATCCTGGGAGATAAACAAGGCAGACATGTGCTCCCATTTTGCAGATGAGGAAAATAAGGCTCAAAGTAAGCCACTGAGCCCAGGACACAGGGCTAACACGTCACTGAGCTGGGCGTCCAGCCCAAGGCTTCCACCTTCAACTTCAAAGGTCTCACCTCAAGCCTAAGCTATCTTTTAAAAGTTAAGTACCTTTCACCATTACACTGAATAGCATGAGTTAAAAAAAAAAAGGCTTATTACAAAACCAAATAGAATTAGTTCATAAAGAGACTAGATGCTCCTCCTAGTGTTCAAGCAAGGCAAGAGAGCTACATTTCTTTTGGTTTTTTATAACATGGAAAAATAGAAAATAACAATCCAAAAATCCAAATAATATGATAACTATGACTTTAAAAGGGGAAAATTTCAGCTTCAGGTGTATTCCTCAACCTACCACTCCAACCCCAAAAATTAAGATTAAAAGGAATTTTTTTTTCCAAGAGGTTGCCACCTTTCTACAAACACCCTTTGCATAGGGAAGAACTTGGAATGCACAATGGAGAAGGGAGGTAAAAGTGACATGAAACGTGAAATATCTGGAATCCATTTGTAAAAATGAGGAACTGAGGAATGGCTATTTAAGCACAGTTTATAACAAAAGGAAAAGGGGGGAGTAAAACTGGCTAGACCTCATTACAACAAAATAAATTTCTAGACCATAAAAATGCTAACATGGGATATTAATTTTTGTAAAATTGAGGAAATACAGCAGAGAAATATGGAAGCTAATTCAGCATGAAGTGAGAAAAGGACAAAATTAAAAACAAAGCAATGGAAACATGTAAAAATGGAATAAAGTGGAAAAGTAAAGTCAAATATTATAAAGAAAAAAAATAAGCAGAATGTACAGAACATTACAGAAGAGAGAAAAGAGGAAGAAAGAAAAAAGAAAAGAAAAAGTGAGACATTCGCAAAGAAAGAATAAAGATTAGAAGGCAAGCATAAAGGACAAATGAGAAATAAGACGCTACCCATGAACATTTTGGAGTGTGCAAAGAGTAAAGGAAAAAAATTGCAAGTCATTCTGAAGGATAAAAATGGATAAATTGAAGCTGAATCGCAAAGAAACTTAAAACTAATGGGAGGATATTTCAAAATGATTTCAAATGAAGGAGGGAAATCAACAATCACAAGTTTTCCAACAAAGGATTTGGAAAAAGAAATCACAGCATAAGGGATCAGAAACTTCATCAAACTAACCATGGAGTGCAGCTGGGCCTTGACCAAATGATATATGGTACAATTTTCAAGGAATCTACAATTGACTAAGTTTACTCCCAGATATAGCCCTTAAACAGACAAGGAAGGAAGGCAGAGTGAAAGGGAGGAAGATCACAGTCTTCCTGAGATTCAATTTCCTAATTTATATGTAAAAATAACTGATTCTGGGCCCAGGCTCTTCACCCTCTCCCTCTCCCCTAAGTCCCACTTGGCTCTGGATAGGGTGCAGTCCTGGGGAAGCCTGGTCTTGAAAGAGAGGGGTCAGATCCTTTTTCTTAAATACTCCACCCCCTTCTTTAAGACTTCTTCCCGGAGCCCCGGAGACAGTCACTTAAAGTTTAGGTCTGGTTCATATCTGGGACCAACCCAAAAAGGGGAAAATGAAGGGGAGTAGAGGAGTGCTCAATGTATTGTAGATAAGGATAAAGGATATCTATTTATTTCTTCCTCAGAAAAGATATGCTAAACACAAGAGACTCATGAGTGCAGGACTTAAGCAAACAGCAGGAATAATTTACGAGTGCTATTATACTCTCCTGTGAGACTGATACAAAAATACCAAATTCTCTAGGAATACTTAAATACTGTTCTTTCAATTATCTCTCCTGGTGCCTCGCACCAAACAGTAGCATGAAGTCATGCGGCATAACTCTTGGTGGTCTCCTACAGAGTCCCAAACCGTCCATTGAGTATAGTTCTTAAACCAATCCTAAAATTCACAGGGGTTAGGGAGGGTCTAGCTCCACCATAACTGCTGGTCCTGGAGATTACAGTTATCCACAAATAGTCAAGAAGTAGAATTGAGACATACATTTTTGGGTAGGGCCAATGAGGGAATTGGATTTGCTTTACTGTTCATATTTTTCGATGGAGGGAGAGGGAAGGAAAGTGGAGTGAGATGAGGAGAGAAAATGAATGCTTCTTAACTGAAAAAAAAAAAAAGCTTAAAAAACTAATCATTTCCCAAATCCAAATTAACCAATTACTTTTTATAACAGTTATCACAGGTTACAGTATGCTCAATATCACAACCCAAGCAGCTATTTTGTGTTTCTTGAGTATAGGTGACTGAAACAAGAAAACAATCCTGAGATGAATATTTCCTGCATTGGAGATGTGATGGAATAACAAATGTTAATACTGAACTCTATAGTTTCAGGGCTCAAGTCTGTCAAAAACTATCTTTATTTGATTTGCCATTACTCTGCATTCAAGCTACTTCTGGCTCAGAGAGATGTCCAAATTAGTATAGTGCCTCATGTCCACAAGATGATTTCGGGTAACATAAATCTTAAAATACAATCTGGCTTAATAATCTAAAAATAGTTGAGAATCCAAGTCTTCATTCCATTCCTCCAGTACAGCTCCCTTGGAGGAATACAAAGAGCTATTCCCAGAGATCTATATCAAAAATTTTAAGTGAATAGGACACAGAAGATGGAAAGGAAGAAGGTATTTTCTTCAAATGAGTACTAAGGCCAAAGGTGGGGAAGGAAATAGTTAAGATGGTAAGAGTTAGCCTTATCAGAACTTTCAACATAAGGAGGAGCTTGAGATAGCACATCTCCAAAGGTGACTCTCTTCCATGACACAGGAACCTCTTCAACCTGGAAACTCACTTCACCTCATACTTTGGAGGTATCCTTTGCCCCATGTCCTCACCTACTGATAGGCTAATTCATCTTCAAACCTTCAATTCATGGAACACTCATGCATTGTTGATGGAGTTGTGAATTCATTTAACCATTCTGGAGATCCATTTGGAACCATGCTCCAAGGGCTATAAAATTCTGATAACCTTTGTTCCAGCAATATCATTACTAGTTCTACATCCTAAGAGATTATTAAAAAAGGGAAAAGGACCCACATGTCCAAAAATATTTATAGCAGCTCTTTTTTGTGGCGGCAAAGAATTGGAAATTGAGAGGATGTCCATCAATTGAGGAGTGACCAAGTAAGTTGTGGTACATGAATGTAATGGAATACAACTGTGCTATAAGAAATGATGAGTAGGTGGATTTCAGAAAAATCTGGACTTACATGAACTAATGCTGAGTGAAGTGAGCAAAACCAAGGGAATATTGTATACAGTAACAGCAACACTCTATGATGATCAACTGATAGACTTAATTCTCTTCACAGCCATACAATGATCCAAGACAATTCCTCATAGTGGAAAATGCTATCCACATACAGAGAAAGAACCATGGAGTCTGAATGCAGATTGAAGCATACTACTTTCACTTTTTTAAAATTTTTCTTTCTCATGGTTTTTCCCTTTCATTCTGATTCTTCTTTCACAACATGACTAATGTAGAAATTTCTTTAACATGATTGCACATGTATAATCTATGTCAAGTTGTCTTGCTGTCTTAGGGAGGGGGGAGGGAGGGAGAAAAATTGGAACTCAAAATCTTATAAAAATAAATGTTTAAAACTATCTTTACATGTAATTGGACCAGCTCCTTTGCCTTACGGAATATCATGTTTCAATTTCTTTGATCTTTTAATGTAGAAGCTGCAACGTCCTGTATGATCCTGACTGTAGCTCCTTGATATTTGAATTATTTCTTTCTGGCTGCCTGCAGTATTTTCTCCTCAATTTGACAGTTCTGGAATTTGGCAATGATATTCCTTGGTGTTTTTGGTTTGGGGTCCCTTTCAGGCAGTGAATTTTGCCCTCTGGATCTAGGACTTCTGGGCAATTTTCCTTGATGATTTCTTGGATGATATTGTCCAGTCTCTTTTATTTCATCATGGCTTTCTGATAGACCAATAATCTTTAGATTTTTCTCTCCTAGATCTCCAGGTCAGTTGTTTTCCAATTAAATATTTTACATTTTCTTCTTTTTTCATTCTTTAGATTCCTTTTGACTGATTCTTGATGTCTTATAGATTCATTAGCTTCTACTTGCCTGATTCTAATTTTTATCACACTGTTTTCTTCAGTTAACTTTTGCATCTCCTTTTCCATCTGTCCAATTGTTCCTTTGAGGGGTTATTTTCTCCAGGGACAGGAAGAACCTCCAATTCAAGGAGGAGGCCCAAGTAAAAGATGTTTTTGTTCTTCTCCATGCTGTGCTTGATGGGGTATAGGTTTTGGAAGTCCCCTTCAGCTCTCCTTGAATCTTCCCACTTTATCCGGCATTGGCCTGAGGACATTAGCTTTCCATTATCTCTATGCCCAAATCTCTGTTACCCTTGATCTAGCCTAGCTCTCCACAGTCCGTTGTCTCCAGATAGCCCTCAGCTACTCCCCACCTTGCATCCCAATCTCTTGGTTCTCAGTATTGGACCTCTAGTCACCCCAGCTAATGGCCACACCCATCAAGACCCTCCCAAAACCCTCCCCTAGTCACCTCAGACTCCTTGGCCATTCCTAGATACCTCTGACAGTCTTTCTGTAGATAAGCTCCACCCTGCCTCTATGAAAGTTCTCAGATTCAATCTGACCCTCATCACAAGGGCTCAGATTCATTCTGCCCTGCTGGTATTGGCTATACAAATGCTCAAATTCCTTAAGAGTCTATCCAATATGGCAGATCTTTAATAAACATCATTTTTCTTTGGTGGAAAGAAGGTTTGGGTTGAATTCATTCGAGCAGTACCCTGCGTGTTGCTATTTCAGGGTCCCAACACCCTTAAACCTCAATATGTTGATTCATATCCAGAGGAACTACCTACCATTCTCTCCCTGTAGGTAATTTATTCTCTCTTACTCCCTCCCCACTCTTCAGTTCCCTTTCATGTGCAGTTTTCCCTCAATAGATGGTAAACTCCTTGAGGGCAAGGACTTTGTATATTCCCAGAACTTAAGTACTTAAAAAATTATTGTTGACTAACACACAATTTATCACCCTTAATCTATTTCCCTAAGAAAGGCTTTAGTTCTATCTATTTTCCTTAAAGGTGAAAGTTAAGAAAGGGTTTTCACCTGGAGAAAGATTATTTCTTAATATTTCTAGAGAAACTAAAAAGAATGTTTTTAATATGCTTCCACCAAAATAACCTAGTGATTCTGGGTTGGGTGCTTCTTGGTCTTGCATAGATTTCAGTTGTACTTTCAGAAGAGCCTGGAGAAGAACTAATCCAGAGGCAGCTTGGCTTGCAGATAGGAAGACTGCAGGAAGTTCACATGCAGTCTCAGACACTTACTGGCTGTATGACTCAGAAGAAGCCATTTAATCTCTGTCTGCCTCCATTATCTCATCTGTAAAATGGGGATAACAGTACATACAGTTGTTGTGAAATATTTGTAAAGTACTTAGTACAACACCTGGCACATAGTAGGTACTTGAAAAATGCTTGTTCTCCTTTTCGTAGAAGATGACCCCTAGCAAGAGGAGGAGCCCCAAGCTGGCCCTACCTTACCAGAAGACAAAGGTCTGAAGGATTTATTTGGATGGTGCCAAGCTAAGGTGAAACAAGAAATGCCATTTTGATAGTCCTATAAATTTTTCATACTTTGTCATTTTAAATATCTATCTCTTGGGAGAGTATAATCATTGCTGTAAGTTACTGCTTAAGTTAACTTATATGTTACCTAATATGTGTCAACACGTGTTTTTGAGAATTGTATGTTTAGCATTTCTTTTGTGTAGAGAAAATAAGAAGCGGCCCTCTACCCAATTTACATTGCACTTAAATGCCTTTCTAGATCCTTTTTTGGGGAGATTCTAAATGAATCAAATTATCTAACCCTTAGGTAATTTTTCCCAGGTCTCTAGGATGAAGGTTTAAAAAGTCAGTGAGTCTGAGAAAAAATTGGACATCCCTTAGAAGTCAGTCTCCTTCAGAACTGAACCTAACATATCCATTTGGGTGCTCTGATACCACCTAAGAAGATTCCCATGAGTGTTGTGTGTTGATGAAGATGAGTGCTTCATCCCACCACCACTCTAACATCAAACAAAGATATCACTGTTTACATATAATATTCAGATAAAAATTCTTCTACTACTTAACTCACAAGCTTGTATTAAAAACATAAAGCATTATATAAATGTGAGTTTCCAGGAGCAAAATTATTTAAATGATACAAAAGCTATTGATCTTTTTAAAAATAAAAGCCAATAAAACAGGATTTTAGAAATTGGCAGAACAAGGATTTAAATGTTAGAAATTGGCATTTGCTTAACACAGATGATCAATTGTGTAATCTGCACAGGTAGCCACCAGCTTCTGAGTCAGGACCCTGAGTTCAAGTGGAAGCTCTGTTAGACTTACTACCTATGGGACTTTGAATGATACACTTGCTCTCTCAAGTGAAGATAAGAGGTTTGGACTACAGGATCTCTAAGGTCCTTTGAAAATAAACCCACTGTTTGACAAAAGGGGTCAATCCATATACACAAAGAAGTACCATTACAGATAGGAAGTATCATTAAAACCAAATGGGGAGTTGAGCCAAGATGGCAGAGTACAGAAAGCATTCAGCTGAATTCTCCCACAATTTCACTCCAAACAACTTTAAAATAACACCTCAAATGGAATTCTGAAGTGGCAGAGCCAACAAAAGATCAGAGTGAGAGGTTCTTCTAGCCCAAGACAACATAGCAGGTCAGAAAGAGAGGTCTGTGACACAGGAGAGGAGGCTGATACACAGCCCATATGGCTGAAATATCAATGGAACTAGGTGGTGGTGACACAAGTAGCAGCAGCTTTGGGAGTTCTAAAACTAGAGACTAAGAGACAACCTAGCAACAGGTCAAAAGAGATTATAAGGAACCCCATGCTAGCCCAGAACACAGGACAAGATGCTATTTAGCAATTCTATAGTCTATGCCCACTTCAGAGTCATAGCTTAAGGGCAGGGAAGAGCACTCTCAGTCCAGAGAGAGGGGCAGCACTGAGGGATAGTACACCTTCCTAGGGATTTCAAGGGATGAGGGGCACAGAGGAACAGAATGGTTAAGGAGCAGAACACAGACCAGAAAACAGTGACCACACCTGTCCCCAGATCACACCAGCCTAGAAGCAAAAAAGGAATCCTACCAAATGCCTTTTATGACACAAATGTGGTTTGGATACCTAAACGAAGAAACAAAAGCAGATAAAAAAAACTATACAACAATTTCTTTAATGAATACAGAAGCAAAACATGCTATACTAGTAAGGAGATTACAGCAGTATATCACAAAAATATGAGCAGGTGGGATTTATACCAAGAATGCAGGTCTGATTCAACATGAGGAAAACTTTCAATATAATGGACCAAATCAATAACAAATATAACAGAAATCATATAAATAGATATTAATAGATCATATTAATCACCTTAATAAATGCAGAAAAACTTCTGACAAAACATAACACTTGTTCCTATTAAAAACACTAGAAAGCATTGGAATAAATGGAGCTTTCCTTGAAAAGATAAATTTCAACAGAGTGTATCCAAAGTATTAATAACTGTCTATCTAAAACCAATAGCAAGCAAGTTCTGTAATGAGAATAAGCTGGAAGCTTTCCCAATAAGACTGAGGTAAAGCAAAAATGCCCATGATCACCACTATTATTCAATACTGTATTACATATGTTAGTTATAGCAATAAGAGAAGAAACAAATTGAAGGAATTAGAGAAATGAGGAAACAAAACTACAACTTTGGCAGATGATATGATGGTACAGTTAGAGAAACCTTGAAAATCAACCAAAAAAACTAGTTGAAATAATTAACTTCAGCAAAGTTGCAGGATATAAAATAAACTCACGTAGATCATCAGCATTTCTATATGCTACCAACAGAATCCAGCAAAATATAAAAAGAGAAATTCCATATAAAATAACTGTAGACAGTATAATATACTATAATATACATTACTTATAATATACTATTTGCCAAGGCCTATCCAGGACCTATATGAACAAAATTACAAAATTACTAGGTATGAGACATTGTACTAAGCACTGAGGATACAAAAAGAGATAAAAGATAGTTCCTGACCTCAGGGAGCTTACCAACTAAAGAGGGAGACAACATGCAAAAAATACATATACAAAGCAAGCTAACTAAATAGGAAATAATTAACAGAGGGAAAGCACCACAACTAAGAATGGTTGGGGAAAGTTTTCTAGAAGATGGTAGGATTTTAGCTGGGAGTTAAAGAAAGCCAGGAAGGCCAATAGTCAGAGTGGAAGAACAGAATGTTCCAGACATGGAGGACAACTAGGAAAAATGACTAGAGCCAAGAGATGGAGCATCTTATTCACACAAATAAAGTCAATCTAAACAAGTGGAAAAATATTAATTGCTCATGGTTAGGCAGAGCCAATATAATAAAAATGATAATTCTACCTAAGTTAATTTACTTATTCAGTGCTATGCCAATCAAACCACACACACACACACACACATACACACACACACACACACACACACACACACACACACACACACAAAACTATCTCATAAAGCTAGAAAAAATAATAAAATTCATCTGGAAGAATAAAATGTTAAGAGTATCAAGGGAATCAATAAAAAAAAGAGGAAGGAAAGAGGCTTATATCTCGAACTGTTTTATAAAGCAGTAATCATTGAAACAATCTTGTACTGGCTGTAAAAAGGAGTAGTGGATCAGTGGAATAGATTAGGTATACAATACAGGGTATTAAATTACCATAATAATCTAGTTTTGGATAAATCCAAAGAGGAAATCTTTTGAGACAATAACTCACTCACTATTTGAAAAAGAAAAACTACTGGGAAGCAGTTTGGCAGAATGTAGGTATAGACCAACATTTCCTACCACATACGAAGATCAAAATGGGTATATGATTATACATAGTTATATCATAAGCAAATGATGGGAGCTTGAAATTGTTTGCCTGTCAGATCTATGGATAAAGGAAGAATTTATGCCAAAACAAGAGATAGAGAGCATCATGGGATGTAAAATGGATGAATTCGATTACATTAAATTAAAATGGATTTGCAGAAACAAAATCAATTTAGCCAAGATTAGAAAAAAAAAACAGAAAACTGGAGGAAAAAATTTTATAGCAAATTTCTCTGATAAGGCTTTATTTCTCAAATACATAGAGAAATGAGTTAAATTTGTAAAAAAAAAAAAAAAAAAAAAAAAAAAGGATGTCATTCCTCTATGATAAAACAGTCAAAGGATATGAACAGGCAAGTTTCAGAGAAAAAAAGAAATCAAAGCTCTCTATAGTCATACAAAGAAATGCTCTAAATCACTATTGATTAGAGAGAGAAATTCAAAATAAAACAACTCTGAGGTACTACTTCATATCTATTAATTGGCTAATAAGACAGAAAAGTAAATAACAAATGCTTGAGGGAATGTGAAAAAAATGGGGCACTAATGCACTATTGTGCACCAATCCAATCATTCTGGAAAACAATTTGGAACTATGTCCAAAAGGCTATCAAACTGTTCATATACTTTAACCCAGAAATACCACTACTGGGTCTGTATACCAAAGATATTTTTTAGAAAAGGAAAAGGACCTATACATACAAAAATATTTATAGCAGCTCTTTTGTGGTGGCAAAGAATTGGGAATTGAATCATCAAGTGGGAAATGGCTGAACAAACTGTGCTTTGTGATTGCATTGGAATACTACCATGCTATAAGAAATGATGAGTAAGATGGCTTCAGAAAAACCCAAGAAGACCTGGAAAGCAAAGGGAGCAAAATCAGAATTTTGTACCTAGTGACAGCAATACCGTAAGGCTAATCAACTGTGAAAGACAGTGATCCAAGACAATTCCAAAGGACCCATGATGAAAAATGCCATCCACCTCCAGGGAGAAAACCAATGGACCAGGAATGCACATTGAAGCATAACTTTTTTAACTCTCTTTGTTGCTACTGTTTTATTTTTTTTGTGTTTTCTTCTGCAATATGGCTAATATGGAAAAATATTTTGAATGACTTCATGTGTATAATTAATATCAAGTTACTTTTTCAAGGAGGAGGAAGGGGAGGGAGAGAAAGACTTTGGAACTCAAAATTTTTTAAAATAATTATTGAACAAATTTACATGTAATTGGGAAATAGTTACTGAATTTTTAAAATTATTTTTAATTTTTTTTTAATTTTTAAAAATAATTTTTAAAAAATAGCAAAGTTAATGTGATGAGGTTAAAACAGAAGAAAAACTGACCAAACCAGTTATAGATTTCTTTTCAAGAGTTCCCAAAATTACCGAGTAATTAGATAAACTGATTAGGTCAATGCTGCTTTATCCAATAAATATTTATTACTTACTAGATTCAATAAATTTCACCACACTATGAAAGAGTTCTGTTATCAACAATAAATACTTATTATTAGGTATGAGACACTGTACTAAGCACTGAGGATACAAAAAGAGACAAAAGATAGTCCCTGACCTCAGGGAACTTAACAACTAAAGAGGGAGACAACATGCAAAAAAATATATATACAAAGCAAGCTAACTAAATAGGAAATAATTAACAGCAAGATAGCATCACAACTAAGAATGGTTGGGGAAAGCTTTCTAGTAGATGGTAGGATTTTGGCTGGGACTTAAAGAAAGCTAGTAAGGTCAGTATCCAGAGCGGAAGAGCAGAGTGTTCCAGACATGGAGGACAACTAGGAAAAATGACTAGAGCCAAGAGATGGAGCACCTTATTCAAAGAAGGTTCACTGGACATCACGACCTCAGAGGACATGATGGGAAATACGACATGAAAGGTAGGAGGCAGCTTGGTTACAAAGGCTTTAAAAGCCAAGTAGGGCATTTTGTATTGCATCCTGTAAGCAACACAGTCCGCTGAAGTTTCTGAGTAAGGGGTGACATGAAAAGACCTGCATTTTAGGAAAAATCACTTTAGTGGCTGAACAGAGAATGGACTGGAGAAGGAGAGGTTTTAGACAAGCAGATCTACCAGCAGACACTGCAATGATCCAGGCATGAGCTAATGAGGGTCTGTACGAGCGTGGTGGCAGGATCACAGGACTGAAAGCGGCATATTTGAAGATGGTACAAAAGTGAAATCAACAAATCTTAGCAATAGTTTGGATGTGGAAGGGGAGGGGAGGTGTAAGAGATGAGGAGTCCAAGATGCCTGGGTAAGAGTCTAGGTTACAAGCCTGAGAGACTCCTCTACGGTAATAGGGAAAGTAGGAGGTGGGAGGGTGTAGGAGGAAAGATAATGAACTCTGTTGCAGACATATTGTTTAAGATATCTACTGGACATCTAGTTTGAGATATCTGAAAAGTAGTTGGAGATGAAAGATTGGAAATTAGTGGAGATATTGGGACCAGAAAGGGAGATTTGAAAATTATCAGCCAAGGGACAGTAACTCCTTGGGAGCTGTAAAATCTGAGAGGAGTTGCTGTGAAAGCCTCTCTATGAGGCACCTACATTTCCCAGTGAAAGATCACCCTATTGCAGATCCACGAGTAATAGATACTCAGCCATGAGATCTCAACAGAGCAGGATATGTCATATAATAACATTAATGTTACAAGCAACCAGCCTGTAGACTGCCAGTAGGAAGATGGTCAAAGACCTCCGGAACCTAGATCATGCCACATGTAAAAAAAATAAAATAAAATAAAATAAAACCACTGATAACTTTTCAAGTATTCTAGTCAAGGGTGTGCTGGAGTCCGCTCACGCAGGCAGAGCTAGCTGTTAAATTTTCATTTTAAGCATTTTATACTTGAGAAATCAACAGATGCTACAAATTAGGCCTTGATTCATTTTTTTCTTGTTGACTGTCTAGACTTAAGTGAGGGAGAAAATGTTAATAAGGCAGATTAAATTTAAAAATATGCAATCATATCTAATTCTTTTTGACCCTATATGCAGTTTTCTTGGTAAAAATTATATAATTCTATCTAAATTAGCTAGTAAGCACTATAGAAATAAGGGAAATTTCTAAATCACACCAACCCCATAAAATTTTTTCTGTCAAGTTATTCTGTACAAACACATAAAAGAATAAGAAAACAAACTGAGCCTCAAACATGGATTCAGTGAGCCATATATGTCATATAATCTGTTTCCTCAACCTAAGAAAAAAAAACAGCAAAATATCAACAAATTCAGAATTTACCAGTTTGTTTTTTTTATTTTAGAGCAAAAACATTAAGAGAATGTATTTCTAAGTACCTATTAAATTGACTCGTCCTGGTGCCCGAACATAAAATTCAGGTATGGATCCAAACTTGGAAATGAACATCTCCTTCAGTTTTAGCAGTCTGAAAGACAAAGTGAAATATCTCAGAACATCTTTGAACTAAGGACCAAAAAAATTCACATTTCAACTAGCATTGTGGTATAGTGGAAATAACACTGTTCTTGGAACCAGGAGATCAAAATTCAAACCCAGGATCTGACACTTATTAGTGATGTGATTGTACAGGAAATACCACTCTAACCTCTTGGACCTCCGTTTCCTCATTTATAAAATGGGGATAATGGTATGCAAATCACCTACCTCAGAGGTTTTTGGTGGAGAAAATGCTTTATTAACATTAAAGCACTCAAAAATGTTATTATTAATGATTCTTCTTTTGAAAAAGAAAGGCATTAAATTCTTGCTATAAATCAAAATTTACTTGGAATTTTCCTCTCTCAGAACTTTATTTCCCAAAGTCACAAGAAAGCAATTATGAACTATTTTTAAAACAAACAACTTCAGTAAATACTTGCCAGTCATTTCCTACAAATAGGAAATGAAATGAGTGACCTCAAACTAGTTTTTGTTGCCAAAACGTGTCTGCAAATCATGGAATATCACAATCTCAAAAGAATCAAAGTTACAAATAATCCAAAGGATATAATACCTTTGGGGCTGCAACATGTTATCATTGATGCTTTCCTCTTAAGAAGTGTTGTAAAAGATCTCATCTAAATCTGATAAAGTTCTTTAGGAAGGCATATTCAACATGAACTGGACAGAAGAAATAAGGCAAAGAGAAAGACAATTGGAGCTTTCCATCTTTTCTAAAATATCAGAAAAATATAAACATCTGTTCATTTTCTTGCTATCCTGAAACTCTGATGATTGTGATCTGTACTTCTCTCAGTGAAGAAGGCAACCTTCTATACCTTTTTACCTGAGATGATTCGTTCTCATATCTTTCCATAAATCCTCTGAAGATCTCATGACATGCAAGAAGCTCTGCTTATTCTGTCAGTATCTTGGGAATTATCAATGCACCGAACATCTCTTGTCATTCATTCTTAATGGAAACCATACCACTTCCTTTTCCAAAAATATACATCTTTCCCAAAAACCTACTCCTACTTTGGACTTAAGTCATTTTTGTTAGTGGCACCTCCATTCACCAAATTTTCCATGTTCAAAATCTTCATGTTATCTTTCACTCTTGCTTCTCACTCATCTCTCATATGAGAGTGGTACAGAGGAAAGGGCTGACTTTGGAATGAGAAAACCACTGTTGGAATCCCGACTTTGCAAATTAATATTTGTGTGACATCAGACCACTCTCTGGATCTCAGAAACCTCATCTGTAAAATGAAGGAGTTGCGTACTAGGTGAGAAATGTAAAAGGTTCCTTCAAGTTCTAAATCTATAATTTTGTATTCAATCAATCACCAAGTTGTGTGTATTCTATTTCCACAATATGTCAATTCGAGATCTCCTTTTTTATTCCTTTCAGCATCATCACCAGCCTGAAATATTACAAAAGCCTCTCTCTCCCACTTCCAATCCATCCTTCAAATCTCTAACAGACTAAACTTCCTTATGCATAAATTTGGTTGCTTATGCTTCTGCTCAAAAATATGCACTTGTTCCCTCTTATCTACTAATGGAAGTTCACACTCATTTGTCTTTGATTCAAGGTGCTCCACAATTCAGCAGAACTTAGGGAAGTTTTACTCAGATAAGAGAAGACTTGGTTTTAAGTGAGGGAAATTGATAAGTATCTCCAAGTTTTTGAAGGACTATCAAGTAGAAGGGAGAATGGAACCTAATCCTTCTTGACCTTCAAGGCCAGATCTTGAACCAAGAGGTTGAAAGTTATATTTCCCAGAAATTTGTCTTCTAGAAGGAAGCACTTCCTGAACATAAATGGAATAGCCCACCTTGGGAAGTAGAAAGTTATACCTATCATAACCAGTCTTCCGGGGAAGCCAGATGATCATCTATCAATTGGAGAGAATTACTGTGCCAAGGAAGGATGAGACAAAATGAACTCTGAAGACCAAACAATATTATTCTAGTATTCAACTTCCTTTTCCTTCTTTATTGTTGCACTCTATTTAGTCAGTGTGTCTCTGTATCTATAACTCTCCAATAACGCACAATATGTCATGCTTATAATTTGGGAAGCAGCCACACTTCCATAATTCCATGCTGGTCACTGGGAACACACTAGCTTTTAAAATACACTGCCAAAGTGCCAAAAAGCAGTCCAACGACCTCAGTGCACTTTCAGTGTGAAAAGCATTCCCACAAAGATCCCATTGTTCAGGGAGGAATTTGCCACAAACTGCTGACTGGGAGGCTCTGAATGCTCTTTTGACTTAAGATTTATATGATAGCAGTGGTAGTGACTGAGTTTAAGGAAACAAATTTATGGATGTAACCACCTTTGAATGAGCATGGATTTTACCTTTGGGCCTAAGGGAAAGACGGGCCCAGGTGCATCTTGTATCTAAGAGATAAGGCCGCAGCACTGAGATTAGGAGCTAAGATTTTTATGGCAGATATGACCAAAACCAAGGCATCTAATCTCTGTTTCAGGCTAGCTGATCCCAGCATCTCATGAGACTAACAGGAAGTTTTGTTTCAAAATATGATTTCTTCCAGGACCCTGGAGAAGATTATATCAAAGAGAAATAAACTTGTATGTCCCTACACTTTATTAGGTACTTTTTCAGTTTATAAATTTTGCTCTTATTCCATAAGCAGACTGATATTTTTATGCATATTTGTGTTCTCTATAAAGCAACTTCCCCTCTTTTAAAAAGCTAATGTATGTTCAAATTCTAGATGGGCCCTCCTAAAGTAAGATGTAGCATTTAGAGAAACATTAAAAAATAATAATACCTAACATTTACATAGCATTTTAAGGTTTACAAAGCACTTTACATATGCTAACTCATTTGATAAAGATTGCTGGATTTCATTTTCTCTTTGTTTCTCTAGCACCAAACACAAGATAAACAGCCGTGGTAATTATTACTACAAAACAAAGGTAAAATTTATATAGAGCTTTCTGTGTGCCAAGCACCGTGCTAAGCACTTTGAATTATTAGGTTGATTCTCACAACAACCTTGGGGCAGGGGTTTTTATTGTACCTATCTATTGATAAGGAAACTGAGGCAAAGAGGGTTAAGGGACTGTCCAGGGTCCCAGGGCTAGCAAGTGTCTTTCGCCACATCTGAATTCAGGTCTTCCTGCCATCAGGCCCAGAGCTCCATCCACTTGGTCACCTAGCTCCAAAATAATAAATGGCTGTTGTTTTGTTATTACCAAATCTTCTGATATTGCACCCTGACATGTCTGGATAACATGGAGACTTTCTCCTCCATAAAAACAGCCCTGCTCCAAACCAGGCTAACTCCATGTGGTTCTGTGTCAGTCTTTTCGCTGTAAATAACAACCCCTAGTAAACTACAAGACCAGCTGCAGCAAATAATGTCCTTCACGGGCTCACTTTCACTTCTTATTGATATAAGAAGACTTAGCCGCTAAAGGTGGAAGATGACAGTAGCTTGGCAAAGTTCTCCTCCCTGTATGAGTATTTCTTTGATTTAGTGAAACTAGCTATACTCAGAGGTTAACTCCCTTATTTGTCTCCTGTAGCTAAGAATATACATTTTTTTCTCCAACAAGTATACTATTCATTTTTGCATAACCACCTATGTTTAATGAACAGCCATCTTTCTTTTCTGTTTCATACAATGATACACTGAATAATGTTTAGCTTATTAATGATCCCCTAAAATATGTGTGTATGCATATACATACATACACATATATGGACCCTCTTGTAGATGCTTTCCACCTTGCTATCTCTTGATTTACTCTTAATTAGTGCATACTGACCCTCTTAGATCCCCTCAAAACATTCCATTACGACACTACTGATAACATATCAGTGCTACCACAGAATTCCAAAGAGTAGAAATTATGGAACAGTTGCTGATCTGCATTGTTAGAAGGAATTGCCTATATTATGAAATTCTAGCAATAAAAAAAAAAAATCCTTCACATGTATGGATCATTAGTGTCGTCTCCTTCCAACACATCCAGCTGGGGAGCAAGTGGATTTTACCAAAAATGTGCCCCAACATAGGGATCCAGGGACTCCAGACTCCTAAATTACTTCCATGGCGATTGAAGAACCAAGAATCATTTTATTTTGCAAAATCATCAAAGATACCCTCTGAGCGCTCCTTGTTATCTTTTCCCCCCTGGACTTGAGATAAGCCCTGCCCTTCACAAGAGCTCAGCTTCACCCTTGTTTCTTTTTTTTTGCCAGTCAAAGAAAACAAAGACAGACATTCCCAAAAAGATAAATGGAGACCCTTGGCCAGTCGCTACTACAAGACTGAAATAAATACATTTCACTCCTTCTTTCCTAGCAAAAGCAAAAGATACTTAAAAATACAATACACCATCAACAACCTGTAAACTAAGAATGCCAAAGAGATTCTCGCTTGCTTTCCAGTAGCAAATGGTTTGTCAATTACAAGGCAGTTACTCTGGAGTGGGAATGAGTCTACAGAAACAACTACACACATTTCTATAGTGTTTTAAGACATATAGAATCTTATACTAAAACCACAACCACTGGGTTCAAATCTTGCCTCTTATACTTAGCTTCTCGGCCATGGGCAAGACATTTAACTTGAAGTTCAGAGTCTTCATCTGTAAAATAGGGACAATATCTGCTGCTCCTACTTCCCAAGGTAGCTATGAAACTAAAATGAAATAATGTATAGATAATACTTTGCCAATTTGAAAGCACTATGAAAATGTCCACTATTATTGTTTTCCACAATACTTCTGCAAGATCAGTTTAAATATTATGACTCCCCTTTCATAGGGAAAGACAACAAGAGTCCCTGAGCACACAGCTGGTGAATGGTAGTACAGCATTTGAATCTGTCTTCCACACACCTCAATAATTCCAGCTACTCCACCATTGCCTTTTCATGTGCTCACAAATGCACAGAAAAATAGACTGGGGCACCATGAAGTGAAGATGGACAAGGAAGATGGGTGATGACTCACATTTTTTTACTTTATAGAAGTACTTTGAACAACTGTTTGGCTTATGAAGTGATCACAGTTTTTCTAAAAAATCAGCTTCAAGAAATAAAATTGACTCACGGAAGAGACAGACCAGGCCATCTAACTAAACTGTATGCTCTCCTTAAGGGCAAAA
Source organism: Potorous gilbertii (assembly GCA_028658325.1). Classification (NCBI taxonomy): domain Eukaryota; kingdom Metazoa; phylum Chordata; class Mammalia; order Diprotodontia; family Potoroidae; genus Potorous; species Potorous gilbertii. Next base: position 3,031,931 of record CM053774.1, read on the forward strand.
CCCCCATCTTTCTTTGCAACAGGTATCAGCCAATTTTTATGCCCTATCTCCAATATTTCCTTAATCTAAATGTCCTCCCCTTGAAATCATGAAACTGCCCAGTTTAAACCAGAGCTAGGCAGAAACTGACATTTCAGGAGTTCCAGAGACCACTAATTCCTACAATGGATTTTTGATGAAAACTGAATAGGCTCCAAAAACCATTCTTTCCACCACCAGGACATCGCAGAGAAATGATACTTTATCATATTCAACACTTCAAATCATCTAGTTACCAACCCAGATCACCACCTTTCCAGGCCCCAGTGTATACGCTTCCTGAATGGTGGTTTAAGGTTTTCTTAAATTAAAGTGTTAACTAAATGAAAGGTTTTCTTAAATTAAATAAAAATTCAACCTTGGGGGCTGCTGGAAATCATTTCAGGCTGGTAGAACTCAGGGTCACTACACTCCATAACAAGGCCTCTGAACTGGGCTTTGGGGAAGGGGATGTTGGCATTCTTCCTAAAAGTGTGAGGGGAGAAAAAGTTGTAACTTCAGGGAGGGTGGGCCTGCTCATGGTTCACCCACAAAATGAGAAAGAAGGAGGGCGGAATAACCGGGAAGCCAGTGTCTGCGCTGCGGGGCACAAGCTCCCACCTCCCCGGGGTGAACGCAGAGGAGGAGGGAGGCTGGCTGCAGGTGTGTCACCCGGCAGAACGTCAGGGACACCTTGAGTTATTCTACCAGGTCTTGGCGGAGAAGGAAGGGAAGCCCGGCCGGGCCAGGAGCCCGGGCTGCGATGGAGGCAGCGCACGGACGCCCGTTCTCCCACCTGGGATGCTCTGCCACTGGGATCAGACGCGTGTCCGGGGCTTCCGCAGCCATGGCTCCGGCCTCCTCCCGTCCTCAGCCGCTCCTCCCGGCAATCATGGGGCTGACAGCGGCTCGGGAGCCTCCTCCTTCCGGGCCCCACGGCCGGCACTTCGCGGAAGTCCGGCCGCTTGGGGTGGGCTACGGTGCAGCGCAGCTCCTCCCCCAAGCCCTCCTCCTGGGGCTCCCTAGCTGGTCCTCCCCGCCTCCTGGTCAGGTGCACCCAGGTAGGGCTGAGCTGGAGGCCCTGCCAGGGGGCAGTCTGGATGCAGCTGTCACCTGGCACGTCCCCCGCCCCCACTCCGGTCTGCACTGCCCCGTTCGGCGTTAGTTTGTATCAGGTAAAGTCTGGGTTGATACTGTAACCCCCGGACACCAGCCCAGAGTCAGCAGAAGGGCCCCAGAGGGCAAAGGAAAATTCTGCTTCAAAGCTTAAGGGGGAGAATGATGTCTGTAGTGGTGGCTACGTCCTAACATTTCTGTGGGCTGCACGGATATTACTACATCTGGAATTTGTAACTTGTCCTGTATGCACTGTTAGGCTTTTTGAGGAAGACCATGTGCACACACAGTTCTGGTCTGAAGTCAATTTCAGGACATCAAAGTAACCAGTGACTCTTGTGGGGAAGGACGCCAACTGATAAAACGACACTCGGAGAGTACGGGATGGAAGCAAGGGGGAACTACTGCGGATACTTTGCTTCTAAATGATAGTGTTGCTAAAATCGTGTCTCTCAAACGTACCCAGAATAGAGGCATTACTGATAAGGGATGGTCAGAATTCAAAAAAAAAGTTACATGATTAGAAATTCTAGAGAATATTTACTCCCACCCACTCCCCAATTTTGAAGAAAAAAATGTTAATTATTTTTCTGCAAAGAGTTACATTCTTAGGCAATTTATGTGGTGGTCAGAAGTAGTAAAAGTACTATGAAGGCTTAGCAAAAGTAGTCAGACAGGAATGACTGTGTTTCCTAAAAAAAAAAAAAAAAGTTAAAAGGACTGTTCACACCTTTTAAGTTACTCTTAATGAATTTTCAAAGGACAGAATTGGGGGATGAATGGGGTAAAATTCTAAATTCAGGCTGCTGCTATCTTTGCATCTCTCCTTAACAACTTACCTGCAAAATTCTCTCCTCCTTGTCTTACTGGCAAGTCCTCTGCTAAAAGGAGGAGAAATTAGACAAATGATTTGGAGTCAGTCAATAATCACTAAGCACTGTGGGCCAGGAACTCTACTTAGTATTGGAGATTAAATGCCAAAGTGTCACAGTCCCTACCCACAGAGTTCATATTCTACTGGGGGAATACATGTTTACATAAAAAGTAAATACACGATACTTACAAAATAAATAGTGATGGAAAGGGAGAAAGCTAATAACAGAAAGTCATGTTGAAGGAAAAGGCACTTGAGCTGAGCCTGTCAGGTTTCCAAAAAAAGGGGAAGGAGGGAAAGGAGGGGAAAGGAGGAAAAAGAAAAGCATTACAGGTCGGTGAGGTCAGAGGGGAGGACTTGTACATAGGCACTGAGAAGAGGAAACAGCTAGGGAGCCAATTTGTATGGCACAGTGGGTGAGGAGTAATGTAGAATCAGCCTGGAAGGAAGGATGAAGCTGGACTACTAAGGGAGGAGATATAAATGCCTAGTAGAAGGGTTTGCATTATACGTTAAAGGCAATAAGGAGCCTCAGAACCTTCTTTGGCAGAGAAACAATGTGGTCAGGCCTGAATTTAGGATTATAAGGTCATAGACACAGTGCTGAAAGGATCTCAGAGACTTCATTTTATAGACTAGCAGCTGTGTGACAGAATAGAGAGATGTGTCCTAAATGCATAAGGGTTCAGTATCCTTGTTTTAAGCATGAAGAAACTAAGGTTAAGAGAAACTAAGTGATATGTTTTCTCACAACATAAGTAAGTAGTAACAGAGGTGGGATTGGAAATTGGGTGCCCTGACTACAAATAATAATTTTAGAATTTACATAGGATTTACGTTTATAAAACACGTTACAAATATCTTATTCTATCCTTAGACAAACATGTAGGAGGTAAGTGCTATTACTGTCTCCAGGTTAGATGAGCAAACTGAGGCAGACAGGTTAAGTGACTTGCCCAGGGTTACAGAACTAGTGTGTCAGACCAGACTTGAACTGAGATCTTCCTAATTTCACATCCCATATTCTATTCCAGAACCACCTAGCTAAAAGCAATACTTCTTTTAGCTGCTGCCTTTCAGTGAAGAGTGAGAATGAATTCAGGAAAATCACTTTGGACTGGATTATTTGCCAAAATTGTTATCTGCTTCCAAGGCTCTAAAGACATGTTTTGGCTACTCAGTTCAACACTAACTTTTAATGTTTCTTAAGTACCTCCTGTTTGCTAAACTCTTATTTTTTGTCATCCAGTTGTGTCAGACTCTTTTTGACCTCATTTAGGATTTTCTTGGCAAAGATACTGGAGTAGTTTGCCATTTCCTTCTCCAGCTCATTTTACAGATGAGGAAACTAAGGCAAACAGTGTTTGAGGCCGAATTTGAACTCAGATCTACCTAACTGCAAGTCTAGCACTCTATCCACTTCAGCATTACCCTAAACTGCCCCAAATTGAATCCTAGGTTCTTTGAAGCACACAATTAAATAGCAGTATCCCCCTCAAGGAATTCAAAATCCAATATGGAAGCTAGCTACCTACAAAAACAACACTTTTGGGGGGACATGTTCAACGCTGAAATTTGTTCCATGTTTGTAATGGTTTTTTTCTTTATTTCTCTATTGGTTTGGGGAGAGCAGAGAAGAAAGAAAGGTGAGAAGGGAGAAAAAGCTGGTTTTCACTGATTGTAAAAAACAAAGTATTAATTTTTAAAAATCTAATATCCCATTACAAAATGGGCTTGTAAAAAATGTTTTTTCCACTTCAAAAATTCTACTTTCCAGCCAAACTAGACTATTTGCTGTACTTTATCTTGTGCTTCCGTTCCTTTCCCCATTACTAGAACATACTCCTTTCTCACTTTTGAATCTTTAGTTCTCTGCAAGTATCACCTCCTATAAAGGCTTTCCAAGGTTCTCAGTTATTAGTGCTGTTCACCAGAAAAATTACTTTGTATAATTTTTGCAATTACTTGTCTGTGTTTCTCCTCTCCTCCAAATAAAATATAAATTCCTCGAGGACAAAGATAGTTCTGATATTTTTTTTCATGTCTCACTAGTACAGTGTATTGCACATAGCAGGCACTTAATAAATGCTTTTTTGAATTTCATTGAAAGTCCAAGTAAAGATTACTTTGTTCATTACAAAGGGAAGAAGGGAGCATTTGAACAAAGCTTGAGACAGTCTAAGGACAAAAGGCAGAAAAAGCAGAAATCCTGAGGGGGAGACAAGTGTGGATGGTGGTGGGGACCCAGAGCAGAATCAAAGGACTGAACCCTGAGTGGGGACTTAGGAATTATTTAGCCAGGGCTTCTTAGCCTTTTGTGTGCCATAAACCCCTTAGCAGTCAAGTGGAACCTATCCTTTCCTCAGCAGGTTTTTAAGTACATAAAACACAAAGGATTTCAAAAGAAAGTAATTATTTTAAAAACAACTATTAAAAAAAATGTAAATGTGTGTCTTGGATCCCAGACTAAAACCCCCCATCGTCTAACCCAAAAAAAAAGGTGTCACTAAATCTTACATAAGGATCCCTTTAGGTCACATATTGACTTAGAAAACTATGTGTTAACATTATCTATGTTCTATTACATTCTTATTTTGCTAAATATTTCCCAATTACATTTTAATTCAGTTCTAGAGCTTCTCAAAGGACTGTAGCAGGACTGTGCCCCACTGCTCTGTGTGCTAGATATGTTTGTTCTCACATCTTTATTTAACAAATAAGAAAACTGAGGCTAAGAAAGATGAACTAGTCCCTTAAACCATATGAACTTCTGAAGGCTTTTCAAAGAGTACTTGGTCAATAAATCTTGGTTACTCTGAGATGGCAATGTGGAGTGGTGGTTAGAAAGCCTTCTTCTATTGGGAAGATCTGCAGGCAAAACACAGGATTTAAAGCTACAAGATTTATAGTTAGAAAGGAATTTACAGAGCAAAGTTCAATGCCTTCATTTACAGATTAGGGAACTGAGACCCCAAGAGGGCAAGTGACTTGCTTAGGGTCACACAGCTAGTGAGTATCTCTGATTCCAGATCGAAACTCAGGTCTTGTTTAGTCATCTCCATTGAATCTGACTTTGTGACCCCATTTGGGGTTTTCTTGGCAAAGATACTGGAGAGGTTTGTCATTCCCTTCTCCAGCTCATTTTACAGATGAGGACACTAAGGCAAGCAGGGTTAAGTGACTTGCTCAGAATCACACGAGCAGGATTTGAACTCAAAAAGAGTCTTTCTGACCCCAGGCCCCAGGGCTGTGTCTACTGGGTCGTATCTCTCTGACTCTAAATCCATATTTACACCACCTACTTTCACTCCACACTCCATTTCTGGCCTCACTGCAGGTTAGTCCCCATCACGCCCTCTCCTTTCCAGGTAAACTCGTCTGTATGCTGTGCATATCCTGAACTTCTGCCCTCTGTCTCCATGCCTCTGCGTGGCCTGGAATGCCCTCTCTTAGAATGCCCTTCCTTCCCAAGCTCGGTTTGTCCTACACGGACATTTAGAGATGTCCACAGCTGCTGGCGTCTACCCCTACCCAATGATCTTGTGTTTACTTTGTAGTCGGCTGATCGATCCATTTATTTATTTAATGCTTTCTAGCTGAGGATGGGGACACCAAGAAAGACAAGAGACAGCCCCTGCTCTCAGGAGTTTACAACCTAATGGTAAGGTAAATAACAGGGACCTAAAGACAGACAAGCAAGGCATGTGTAGGGTAAGTGGAGCTCACACAGAGGAAAGGCAATAGCGTTAGAGGGGATCAGGGGAGGCTCCTGGGAGAACATGGGACCTAAGGAAGGTAGGGGTGAGAACAGCCTGGGCAAAGGCTGGGAGTCGGGAGATGCATGGTTTATGAGGAACAGGTGTCACCAGACTGCAGACTCCATGAGGACGGGGGATGGCCCGAGGATGGAGGGCTTCTGTCGGGTCCCGTGGGCCAGGGGGCTGGAGGGGGGGCGCAGGAAGGTCAGTCTGAGCCTGGGAGGGGGTGATGTCCTGTACCAGGACGGTGGCGAAGGCAGAGGGCACTGAGGATGGCACAGATGCCCGGGAGGGACGTGAGGGAGTGGGAAGGAAAAGGTGTTCAGTGGTGGGGATGCTGAGATACACCAGGTAAATAAAGAACATCAAGTGGGCACGCGAGCCTGGGCGCGGGGCCGTCACAGAGGCGGTGCATGGGTATTATCGAGTTTACCCACACCCCGCCGACCCAGCACGGCCCGCACCAAGTAGGCACCAAGTCTCCCAGCTCCCGGCGCCCCGGGCGGCTCTCGCTCCGGCCCGGGGTCCCAGCCTGGTGCCCACAGAAGGCCGCCCCTCGGACGCCCCGGCCCGGCCCCAGCGCCCAGTCCCCGGCTCCCGAGGCCCGGCTCCCGAGGCCCGGCTCCCGCGGCCCGGCCCCAGCGCCCAGTCCCCGGCTCCCGCGGCCCGGCTCCCGAGGCCCGGCTCCCGCGGCCCGGCTCCCGCGGCCCGGCTCCCGCGGCCCGGCTCCCGAGGCCCGGCTCCCGCGGCCCGGCTCCAGCGGCCCGGCTCCCGAGGCCCCGCCCACAGCCGTTGCTAGGCTCGGTTGCTAGGGCGAGTTGCCAAGGCACCGAGCGCCTCGCCGGAAGGGCGGGCGGCCCGGCGGCGCTCCCTTTCAGGGTCGGCGCGGAGCCCGGCCCCGAGCACGGACGTTCCGCACCCAAACGGTCCTCTCCTCGCCTGGACGAGGCGGAGGGCGGCGCGGAGGAAGAAGGGGGTGACTCCGCTGCGCGCGGAGGATTGTGGGAGGAGGTTGTCTCCAGTTTCTCCTCCCCCCCTTCCCTTCCCCCCTCCCGGCCAAGATGTCTGACATGGAGGATGATTTCATGTGCGATGATGAGGAGGACTACGACCTGGTGAGGCTCGGGGCCGGGCGCCCGGACCGGCGGCAGCGCGGGGCCCCGGGGTGGGAGCGGCGGGGGGCGGCGGCCTCGGCCGGCGGAGCGCGGCCCCTGCCCGGCCCTCCGGATGCGGTGACAGGACGAGTTTCCCTCCTCCGCCCCCTTACCGCCTCCGGCGCCGGCCCGAGTGCCCCGGCCGGCGGGAGGAGGGGAGGACGGGCCGGGCGGGCCGGGCGGCCGGCGCGGAGGGCCCCGGGGTGCGGGGACGGGCCTGCCCACGCCGGCCGGGCCGCCGAGCCGCCGCCTAGGCCCGAGCGCTGCCCTTCCAGGCCCGGCCCGGCCCGGGCCCTTCCGCTCCCCTCCCCCCGGGGCCGCGGGGCGCTCGGGGGATCCGTGAGGGGTGAGGGAGGCCGGAGGAGCGATCCTCGGCCCGGGCCCCCCGAAGTGGGGGATCCTTCCCGCTCCCGCCTCGGATGGGGACCGAAGCGGGGTGCTCCGCCTCCCTGACCCCTGGGGGAGCTCGCCGGTCCCCTATTTCTCCCCCCCGGACTTAAACATCCCCGGGGTTCTGGGGTGGAAAGTGCCCCCGGGGCGGAAAGCCTTGGGCGCCCAGCGGGGTTCTTGCAGTAACGAGGAAAGGCGGGGGAGGCCGGACCTAGCAAGTGGAACTTGGCGAAGTTTGGGGGCGGCCCGTGACCCCCACGAGACCCCGACCCGCCGCCGGGTACTGGGTTGCACTGTTTCCCCGGGGCTGGCTTCGTGCCCGGGACGCAGCAGGCGCCTAATCATAGGCGCTTATGGCCCGGCCCCCCAGATGTGTTGGAGACCCTAATAAAACATTTAAATGAACGAATCTCCTCCGCGTTTAGAAGCAGCAGCAGCTGCCTCGCGGGGACGTGGGGCCGAAGGCCCCCAAAGTTACGCTTTCCCGTGTTGGGGTGACTCGGGCCTTGTTAAGGTGTATTGGGGAAACGCGGGTGCCAGACCGGAGGGGAGCCCTCAAGACGACCCGGGGCAGTGCCTGGGGCAAGGGCACCCACCGACCAGGTGTGGAGCCAGGTTCTCCAAGTCCGAGGCACTTCACGGTGCTCTGCTTCTCCCGGCCCTGTCAGAAAGTTTACAAGCCAGTGCCCGAAGAATTGGTGGCTATTTTTTCAATGTAGCCCCTTTCCCTTCTGGGGGAGTCGTTACTTTGTATCAGATCTCTTCGTGACTCTTTGGAACGAGAGTTCTTACGGCCTTTTATGTCACAGCGCCCTTGTCACTTTCATGAAATCTGTGTACCCCTTCTCAGAATAATGGGAGGAAATTCTAAATTTCAGTTGGAAGTTAGGGAAATTTAAAGGGTACTTTTTTCCCTCATCTAAGAAGTGCATGGACCCCTAGTTAAAAAGCCTGATCTAAAGAATGTTTTTCAAGTGCTTGTTCACCGCTATCTATTCTTTCCTACCTGAAAACCTAGAAACAAAAGTTTTTGTTCTACTTCACGGCTTGTCATTTTATGATTAACTTAGTTATTTTGAGAACTTCTACAACAATGATGAGATTGTTTTCGTTGTCTCTTTTAAGTTAGTTTTTTATTCTTTATTTATTTTTAGTTTTAAACATTCATTTCCACAAGATTTTGAGTTTTAGAATTTTTCCCCATCTTGACCACGTCATTTTCAACAAGAATTTTGATAATAAGATATTTGAACTTTTCCATGCTTTTTCTACCTCGAAATAGACATCAGTATTAGAATACAAAATATAACAATATTCAATATGTAGCTCTAATTTGGGGGGATAAATTTTCAGAATTAAATAGTAGTCTTAATCCTGTATAATGAAACGGAATGCCTTTTTTCATTTTTCAAGCAAGTGTTTCATTAACACCTACTATGTGCCAGGAACTGTGCTAAGCCCTGTGGATATAAAGATGAAAGTGAAAGCCCACATGCCTTCAGGTTGCTTATATTCTTTAGGTAGAAGCAAGCATATACACACATATTTATTCAGGAGTAATTTTCTTGGCAAAGATACTGGAGTGATCCAGATCTTCTTACAAATGAGGATACTGAGACAAACAGGGTGAAGTGACTTGCCCATTTGTGGGCAATCAGGAAGATTTCTCTCTGACTTCCAGGCCTGGCACTCTATCCACCATACCACCTGGATACCCATGTTGATGCATCTACAGAATATCTACAAAATGAGCACTAGCTAGTTTGGAAGGGAGTTAAGGCTTCTTGTTGAAGAAGGCACTGAGCAGCACTTCTGAGAGGTAGACTTAAGGAGGGAGTGTATTCAAGGAATTGGGGAGCAGTCGGTCCAGAAGCACAGGAGACTAGATGTGGAACCCAGCAAGCAGGCCAGTCTGTGCATCGGAGAGTGTGACGCCGCAGAGTGTTTGTGCTTGTCATCCTCTAGGCAGTCGGGTGTCGCTGGAGTTTACTGAAGACACAGCAGGGCCATAAAGAACCCTTCAGTTTAGGAAAGTCCCTTGGGCCTCTGTGTGGAGACTGCCTTAGAATGAGGGGAGGTCTGCATAGTTGAAGTGTCCAGGGGAAAGACGCTAAGGAAATAAAATTCACATGTGAGGAATCTGAATATTCCCTGTTTTTGTTTTCCCATGTGGACAGAAGCTCCTAGACTCAAGTCATTTGGTTCATCTTCATAGCAGGACGGTTACCTCCGTAGCTCAGGGTGGAGAAGGAGTCAAAGCGAGGCCTGGATGTGGACTGATCTCAGTGAATCCAAACTTTATTTTTTCAAAAGCCTGTTGCATTCAACCAGTATTCTTACAAATTTAGAGAATATAGTGTCATACAATAATATCTGAGAAAGTAGAAACTCTGTCGTTACATCACTTATGAAAGTTATCATTGGCCTGTGTACCCAAGGTCTAAAAGGAATGAAAAAAGGCTTAATTTTTAAGAAAAAGGCAGCAAACCTAGAAGAAATTCAATCTGTTTTATCTCTCCTTTCTGGTATGTTCTCTTTGATTTACATGGGAATGTGGTATTAGTTGTTGGCTGACACGTGTGTTTTCTTTGCCTCATGATGCATGGAGCAGCCGTAGGAGGAAAGGAAAGAGAGATTCATAGATAAATGTGCTTTAAGTTAGTGCAAGCCTTGAAGATCTATAGCTGTGTTCCATACTTACAACTCCAAATATTTATGACAAAGCTAATTTATGATATTTTAGTTAAAATAATGTTATTGATGAGTTACCTATACTGAAATTGGATCATGTTATCATGATTTAATGAAGTTGTCAGGTACTTTCGATGCTAACCTGAAAAGGATTCAGTACAGCTCTGTGTTATACCAAATACTGTACTGTAGCAAATTGTATAATAAGGTTCTAATGTGTTAGTGCTGTGCCTACCAGTCATAAGCTTTTAAATATTGTGCATTTATTTGAATAAAATTATCCAGAAAATGTAGTAATCCAGCATTCCTCTTCTTGTGTTATTTAATAGTATGTTTTTCAAAACACATGTTCAGTGTTTAAAGTGTGACTTGGTGGGCTTATATACTTTATGGGGGGATGAATCTTATGAAAATTTAGTTTCATCTCTTGTTAACAATGTCATCACAAATTGACTTTTCAGCATACTGGAGACTGATCTCTAATGCTATAATAAGAATGTAGGTTTTAAGTTAGCAGATAATATGTTTTCAACTGAGAAAAGTCAATTTGATGGAAATGGAATACAAATTCATTCTTAAACAGAGAAGTGGCAGAAATGTTTTAACAAGAGCATATAGTCCATTGGAGGATAAAAAATACAAACCACAGACATAAAATGAAAGGCCCTGAGTGAACTTCCACAATCCAGGACGGGAACCTAGAGTTATTATAGTTTCCAAGGGATAGAGGCCTGCTATCCTCGCATAGTCATAAAAAGCCATTTAAGTCTTAGGCATCATCAAGAAGGACATTGCAGCAAAACAAAAAATATTACTGTATCCTTATGTAAACATGTGGTATAGTCATTCTTGAAATGTGTGTGGGATTAAATTTGTATTATTTTGAGAAAGGGTGCCTATAAATGTTAAGGTGTGACTGATTTTTTAAAAAATAAGTATATATACAGAAGTGTTGTTCCTTTGAAAATAATCGTATTGGGAGGCACATATTTTAATCTGCCAGTGCTGAGAACATTTTTTAGAAAACATTTAGAGAGTGCAGTGGAAGGAATGCTTAGACCTGTAGTCAGAAATCTCGGTTTCATAAGTGATAAACTTAGCTCTGTTACTCCAGTAGCTCTGAATCATCCAACCTTTCTGGGTCTGAGTTTCCACCTTTTTTAAATGAGAAGATTAAATTAGGTAGCCTGAAACGGTTTGGGGCTCTAAATCTGTGACTCCACGAACACTTCCTTCAGAATGGCTTTCAGCACTGGCTGTCTGGTCTTTTGAATTATTAGCAAATTTTTGGAAACATCCAAAATCGATTCAAAGCCAAATCTAGTGAATAAGTATTATGAGTACAAAATAATGAAAGTTTTTGTTTGGCACATTTTTGAAGATGGTTTTAAGCAAAGAAGACACTGTTGGAATAAGGGTATGATACTGTAGCATCATCATCCGTCCATGTCTGGTGGAGACATTGGAGGTCGTCTTGTTCACCCTTCACCCTTCTCACTTTTAAAAATGAGGGCCCTGAAGCCCAGAACAGTTACCTTGGACCAAGGACATGCCGATGGTAAGTGAAAGAACTGGGATTCAGACTCAAGACCCACGACTACACGTTTAGCACTCTTTCTATGAGACTATCCTGCTACCTCCCAAGGTGTAGTGGAAAGAGCACTGGAGAAGGGAGTCAGGAGACTCTCTCTCCACATACCTCTTAGGTTCAGTTTTATTGGCTGCCTACCATACCCCAAATTCTCCTTCCTCATCGCTGTCTCCTGGCCTCTTTCAAGTGCTAGTTAACATCCTATCTTTAACTTGGAAGCCTTTCTATATCTCCCTTAATTCTTTCTAGTGCCTTATCTTTGTTTGTGATCTCCAGTTTATCCTGTATATGTATCTTGTTTGTACCTAATTATTTGTGTCTCCCTCATCTATGAGCTCTTGAGAGCTAGGAATATTTTCTCCCTTATGTATTCCCAGTTCTTAGCACAATACTTAATACATATTTAGCCATTGCTCTTTGCAGTATATACTCTAGTATATATTTTTAATTGGTCTTATTATTTATGGTAGTACCCTGTATAATGAAAATAGAAAAGACTCTGACTAAATGATTGACAAGAGAGAGAACTGCTAAAGCAGAATCTAAAAGATTAGAACCTATGGGTAACAATATGCTCTGAAGAGTTGAGTTTTTATCCTCCCCAACTTCCACCCCCAATACACTCCAACTGGTTCTGTCTTGGACAGACTAGAAATAAGCGTCCCACACTGATCAGCCTGGGAACGTCACCCTCCTTTTTCCCCATACTGGTCTCACACAAAGCGCAGACACTCTCCTGGTGTAGCCCATGCAGGCCCAAGAGTTCCTCGAGGATTCCAGGTGTGCATTCTCATGTCCAGCTTTAAGCTATTTAAAAGTTCTTTTAATAGCAACATTATTTGCAATTTAAAAAAAAAAATGAGAAATAACCCAAATGTCCGGCAATAAAAGAATGGCTAAATCATTCCATGTTCATGAGATGGAATGCTGCAGAACAGTTAAGATAACATACATGAGGAATATGAAGAAATATGGAAAGGCCTTTCTATTAAAGAAAGCAGAGGAAAGAAAAAAGCAGGACCAGAAGGATGAAGTGTGCCCCAGCCACAGCCTAACTGCAGTGATATCAAAGGGAGAGTAAATGGGAGTCAATTGAAAAAGAATGATGGTGAGACTGAAAAGTTTCCATTTAATGCATTGAAATTCATTATTTCTATTTGAATTCATTCGTTTTACATCAGAAGTTGTAAAGCAAATTTAGACCTTTTGGTGGCTCTCCCCCCTAGTGGTGGGAGCTGTCTGTTCGCCCCCAAATACCAGTGATTTCCCTGAAGGACTGGTTGGGCTGCTCTCGGCAGTTCCCATGCTCAGACTGCAGTGGTTCCCTGTTGCCTTCAGTGTCACGTACACATTCAAAGCCCATCATAGCCTTGTCCTCATTTCTAGTCTTAACATCTGACTCCTGGCCTCCTTGCTTTTCCTTGAACAAGGTGTACCGCCTCTGGGCTTTTGGCATTTTGTCTGACTGCCCCTAATGCCTGGAATGCCCTTCCCTCCTCTGTGTAACTTGGAGGGGGGGGTGGGTTGGAAATAGTATTTTATTTTTTCCACTTACATGTAAAGATAATTTTCAACATTCATTTTTTATAAAATTTTGTGTTCTAACTTTTCTCCATCTTTCCTCAAGACAGCAAGCATTTCAGATATAGGTGCAATCATGTAAATATAGTTCTACATTAGTCATGTTGTGAAAGAAGAAACAGAACAAAAGAGAAAGGCTATTAAAAAAATAAAAATAGTATGCTTCATTCTGTGTCCAGTCTCCATAGTTCTCTGGATGTGGAAAGCATTTTCCCTTATGAGTCTTTAGGAATTGTCTTGCATGATGTATTGCTGAGAAGAGCTAAGTCTGTCGCAGTTGATCATTGCACGGTGTCGCTGTTACTGTGTAGTTTTCCTGGTTCTTCTGCCCATTTCACTCCTTGTCAGTTCATGTAGGTCTTTTCAGGTTTTTTTCTGAAATCCACCTGCTCATCATTTGTTACAGCACAATGGAATTCCATTACATGTATATACCACAACTTGTTCAGCCATTCTCCAGTTATTGAGCATTCTCTCAGTTTCCAATTCTTTGCAACCACAAAAGAGATGCCATAAATATTTTTATACATATAGGTCCTTTTCCCATTTTTATGATCTCTTTGAGATATGGTCCTAGAGTGGTATTGCTGAGTCAAAGGGTATGCACATTTTTATAGCCCCTTGGTCCTGATTCTAAGTAGCTCTCCAGAATGGTTGGATCAGCTCACAGCTCCCCCTACAATGAATTAGTGTTCCAACCCTCCAAATCTTCTCCAGTATTTATCATTTTTCTGTTTTGTCATGTTAGCCAATCTGACAGGTGTGATGTGGTACCTCAGAGTTGTTTTGATTTGCATCTCTTTAATCAGTGATGTAGAGCATTTTTTCATATGACTATAGACATCTTTAATTTCTTCTGAAAACTGGCTGGTCATATCCTTTAACCATTTATCAATTGCAGAATGGCTTGATTTTTATAAATTTGACTCCGGTCTCTCTATATTTTAGAAATGAGGCCTTTATCACAGACACTAGTTGTAAAAATTCTTTCCCAGTTTTCTTCTTCCCTCCTAATCTTGGTTGCATTGACTTTGTGCAAACACTTCAATTTGCTGTAATCAAAGTTGTCCATTTTGCATTTCATAATGTTCTCTTTCTTGTTTGGTCATAAATTCCTCCATTCTCCATAAATCTGACAAACTATCCCTTGCTCCCATAGTTTGTTTATAGTGTCAGCTTTCATACCCAGATCGTGCACCCATTTGGAGTTTATTCTGCTGTACGGTGTCAGGCATTTTGACCTGTTATTGCTCTTCCAGAATTCGTTATTGCTTTTTCTAGCTCTACAAAACAATTTGTTGGTACTTGGATTGGTATAACATTAAATAAGTAAATTCAGGTAGAATTGTCATTTTTATTATATTATCTCAGCCTATTCATGAGCAATTAATATTTTTCTTGTTTAGATCTGACTTTGCATGAAAAGTGTTCTGTAATTGCATTCATATAGTTCCTGGGTTTCCTTGGCAATGGACTCTTAAGTATTTTATATTGTCTGTGGTTATTTTAAATGGAATTTCTCTTTCTATCTCTTGCTACTGGGCTTTGTAGAAATGCTGATGATTTGTGTGGGTTTGTTCTGTATCCTGCAACTTTGCTGAAGTTAATTATTTCAAGTTTTTCAGTTGATTCTCATGTGCTTCTCTAAGCACACCATCAGTTTTGTTTCCTCATTGCCTGTTCTAACTCTTCAGTTTCCTTTTCTTCTCACTGCTAACGCTAACATTTCTAGTACGATGCTGAGTAATAATGGCGCCTATGAACATCCTTGTTCTTACTGGAAATGCTTCTAGTTTATCCCTGTTACAGATAATGCTTATCAGTTTAAGAAGAAGCTCCATTTATCCCTGTGTTTTCTAGCATTTTTCATAGGAACGAGTGCTGTGTTTTGTCAGAAAGCTTTTTCTGCATCTATTGAGGTAGTTATATTTGGGGGGTTGTTATTGATCGGGTCAGTTATGCTGATAGTTGTCCTAATAGTGAACCAGCCCTCGATCCCTAAGATAAATCATTCTCAGTCATAGTGCATTAATCTGGTAATAAACTGCCACAGTCCCTTTGATAGTATTTTATTTAAAGTTTTTGCCTCAATTTTCATTAGGGAAATTGGTCTATAATTTTCTGTTTTGACTTTTCCTGATTTAGGTGTCAGCACCATATTTGTGTCATTAAAAGGAAGTTGGTAGGTCTCTTCACTTATTTTTCCAAATAGTTTATATAGCATTGGAATTAATTATTCTTTAAATGTTTAGTAGAATTCACTTGTAAATCCGTCTGGCCCTAGAGATATTTTTCTTAGGGGATTCACTGATGGCTTGTTCAGTTTCTTTTTCTAAAATAGGGTTAAATATTTTGTTTCTTCTGTTAATCTGAGCAATTTATATCTTTGTAAATATTCATCCATTTCACTAAAATTGTCAGATTTATTGGCATACAGTTGGGTAAAACCTCTTAATTACTGCTTTAATTTCTTTTTCATTTGTGGTGAATTCACCCTTTTCATTTTTGATACTAGTAATTTAGTTTTTTTTAATTTTTTAATCAAATTAACTAGAGTTTCATCTATTTTATCATAGTGGTTTGTTTTTTTTTTTTTTAGCAATCCAGCTCTTAGTTTTATTTATTAGTTCAATAGTTTTCTTACGCTATTTTCCCCCCAAATATATTATTTGTTTTCATTTTCTTACTTTCAGTTTTATTGATCTCTCCTTTCAAAGGTTTCAAAATTTCTAATTTGGTCTTTAATTGGAGATTTTTAATTTGTTTTCTTTCTAGCTTTTTTGATTGCAGGCCCAATTCATTGATCTGCTTTTTCTCTGTTTTATTCATGTAAATGTTTAGAGATAAATAACTTCTCTTACATACTGCTTTGACTGCACGCCATATATTTTGGTATGCTGTCTCATTATTGTCTTTCTCTTGGATGAAATTACTGATTGTGTTGTTTGAACCACTCACACTTTGAGATTCGATTATTTAGTTTCCAATTAATTTTGAATCTTTCCATGGCCCTTTATTACATGTAACTTTTACTGTATCATGATCTGGAAAGGATTCATTTAGTATTTCTGCCTTTTGACGTCAGACTGTGAGGGTTTTGTGCCCTAATACATGGTCCGTTTTTGTGTAGGTGCTATGCACTACTGAGGAAAAGACATGTTCTCTATTCTCCCTGCCAGACGTCTGCCATCGAACTTTTCTAAAATTCTATCCACCTCCTTACCTTCTTTCTTGTTTATTTTGTGGTTAGATTTATCGAGCTCTGAGAGAGGGGGAGGTGGAAGTCCCCCAGTAATACAGTTTTGTTGTCCATTTCTTCCTGTAATTCACCTAGCTCCTCTAAGAATTTGGATGCTGTACAACTGGAGGCATATGTTTAGTACAGATATTACTTCATTGTCTTTAGTACATTTTAGCAAGATGTAGTTTCCTTCCTTGCCTCTTTCAGTTAGATCTGTTTTTGTTTTTTCTGAGATGAGGATTTCTACCCCTGCTTTTCTAACTTCAGCTGAAGCATAATATATTCTGCTCTAGCCTTTTACATTTACTGTGTATGTGTCTCTCTCTGCTTCGTATGTTTTCTTGAAAACAACATATTGTAGGATTCTTGCTGTTAATCCACTCTGCTATCTACTTCCATTTTACAGGAGAGTTCATCCCATTCCCATTCACAGTTATGATTACTGTATATTTCCCTCCATTTTGTTTCTCCCTTGTTTATATTTCTCTCACCCTCACCACTGTTTTGCTTCTGACCACCAGCTCTTCAGTATACCCTCCCTTCTAACACCACATCACTTTTTCTTTTCTCCTTTCCCCTCCTATTTCCCTATAGGTTACAGAGATTTCTTTACCCACCTGGGTGTGTATGTTATTACCGCTTTAAGTGAGAGTAGGTTCAGACAATGCTCGCTTCCTTCACTTCCCTCCTTTCTTTCCCTCTACTGAATAAGTCATTCATGCCTCTTCATGTGATTATAGTTCACCCTATTCTGCCTTCCACCCTTTCTTCTCCCAGTACAATCCTTTTTTTCACCCCCTAATTTTTTGTATCATCACATCAACATTGACTTATACCCTCACCTTTTGTCTAAGCATACTCCTTCTAACTGCCCTAATAGAGATACAGTTAAGAGTTACAAATATCATCTTCTCATGTAGGAATGTAAACAGTTTAATGTTATTGAATACTGCGCTTTTCTTTCCTGTTTACCTTTTCATGCTTCTCTTGAGTCTTGTCTTTGAAGAGCGTGTTTCTAGTTTAGCTCTGGTCTTTTCATCAGGAAAGTTTGAAAGTCCTCTGTTTCATTGAATGTCCATCTTTTACCCTGGAAGGTTATGCTAGATTTTGCTGGGTAGTTGATTGTTGGTTGTAATCTAAGCTCTTTTGCCTTCCAGAATATATTCCAAGTCCTCCGGTCTTTCATTTTGAAGTCACTGAATCCTGTGTAATCCCTTCTATGGCTCCTTGATAATTTGAATTGTTTCTTTCTGACTACTTTGCAGTATTTTCTCCTTGACCTGATAGTTCTGGAATTTGGCTTACATATTCCATGGAGTTTTCATTTTGAGATCTCTTTCAGGAGGTTATCAGTTGTTGCTTTCAGTGACTATTTTACCCTCTGATTCTAGGATATCAAGGCAGTTTTCTTGGCCTTGAGAAAACGCCGTCCGGATGCTTTTTTTTTTTTCATTTTTCATCATGGCTTTCAACTAGTCCAATAATTTTTAAATTTTCTCTCCTGGATCTGTTTTCCAGGTCAACTTTTTTTTTTTCCAATGAGACATTTTACATTTTCTTCTATTTTTTCATTCTTCTGATTTTATTGGACTAATTCTTGGGGTCCCATAGTCATTAGCTTTGACTTTTTGCTTTTTAAGGAATTATTTTCTTTAGTTATCTTTTGTATCTTATTTCCCATTTGGCCAACTCTATTTTTTAAGGAGTTGTTTTCTTTAGTCAATTTTTGTGCTTTCTTTACCAAGTTGTTGGCTCTTTTCTCATAATTCTATTGCGTAACTGATTTCTTTTCCCAATTTTTCTTCTACCTCTCTTACTTGATTTCTAAAATCCTTTTTGAGTTCTTCTCAGAGGATTTTGGGGGCTTGAGACCAATTCATATTTCCCTTTGAGACTTCACATGTAGGCATTTTGACATTGTTGTCCTCTTCTGAGTTTTCATTTGGATCTTACCAGTTCCCATAGTAGCTTTCTGTGGTCAGGGCTCTTTTTTGGTTTTTGCTCAATTTTTCAAAAGTTGAGCTCTGCTCCTGGGGTACAAAGAGCACTGTCCCAAATTTCTTGCACTGGGGAGCCAGGGGCCTGGTCCTTGGCTTTCCACTCCAGGGCTTCTAGCGCCAGCAATTTGTCTACTAAGCTGGGATGACCTGGCTTAATTGTTCCTTTTGTGCCCTGGGTTCCAGGGATGGCAGTTTGCCTGCAGTGCTGGAGATCTCACAGCTGGCCTGCTATGCCCCAACCACAGGATCTCAGTTGATCCGTGCTGTGGCTAAGAGCCTCCCACTGGCTTGCCTGGACACTGCCAGTGCTGGGCTGCACTCCACATTTATCCAAGTTAAATAGACCTTTCCTGAAGTCTTTCTCCATTATCTTGGGCTGGAAAATAGTTTCACTCCTGCTTCTTGTGGATTCTATCACTCCAGAATTTTTTTTAGAGGCTTGATTTAATGTTGCTTCTAAGAACTCAGGTAACTTCCTGGCTGCTCTCCACCGCGTTGGCTCCTTTGTATATATTTGTTTGCATTGTCTTCGCAGTTAGATTGTGAGCTTCTTGAAGGCAAGGACTCTCTTTTGCCTCTCTTCATATCCCCAGCACTTAGCACAGTATCTAGCACATAGTAGGAGTTTAATAAGTATTTATGCTTGATTGACCTGTATTGGTGATTAAATGATAGGTTTATTATAAGTATCTTTTTTCAAAGAATTAGGATTATTCTGCCTGAAAAGTGATCAAAAAGAGCACAAGATTTAAATCTGTAAAATCATAAGAACGCACACTCTTATAACAGATTTTAAAATCCCAGGATAAAGAGATACCCTTTAAAACTTAAACACATTAAAATTAGACTTATAAAAGAAAGTGCCATTAAATATATGAAATATGTAACATTAGCCCCAAGAGGTGGCATCAGCAGAAAATTAGTTCAAAAAGGGTTTTAACATTTATGTATAAACCACATATTTCTAGTAAGAGAAACTAGGGTGTATATATACCAAGACTGTATTTTCTGATGTTAAACCACTTGAAGACTGCTGTTTTTCGTCTTTTTATTCCCCAGAACCAAAACTTGGGACCCATAGTCTGATAAAAGATACTCATTTTGTAACGTTTCAATATAAAATAAAATATTTCTTTGAAAAGGGGACTGTCTCGTTCTGAGGCAAATGGTCATCTTACATGACCCTAATTATCAAGGAAGGCCACACTGTGTCCCACACGGTACCCTGTTCATTGTCCCAGGAGCCAGTAAGTATCGAGTAAATACTTGTTTAGCACCAGTGCCCTTTTAACTTCTTGGAGCAAAAAAATATAAAGCCTGACTTGACTCGAGTGCTGTTCCTATCTTTAAAATTATAACCACATTTTTTAACTTTGGTAGTGCAGAAAAAAACCCAGCTTCTTTATTTCTTCCCTTTTCTTAAACCCCACTCCTCCAGCTTGCAAAACATTTTCTATTATCTCTCTAATGAATTTATTTTGATTTTTCTGAACTTGAATGGTTTATGTCATATCTCCATATTCATCAACAAGTATTTATTAAATATCTACTGTGTGCCACGCTCTTTTGGCACTGAAGACAAAAACAAACCAAAAAAGAGTTCTGCCTTCAAGGAGCTTCCCTCTAACTGGGAATATGGAAGAGTGGGCAGCGCACAGACATTCAAGTATGTACAAAATAAGTACACGGAAATTTCATTAGATGGAGGGGAGGCAATAGCAGTTGTAGAAATGAGGAAGAACCTCCTGTGTGAGGTGGCCCTTGAACTAAGCTTTGAAGAAAAATGGGATTTAAGAGACAGGAAGGTTTTATGCATGGGGAAAAGCCTGAGCAGAGGGCCTCTACTGGGAGCTGGACTGTCACCTGTGAAGAACAAGAGTTGTGGATTGGCTGGACCAGAAACTGTTTGAAAGACATTAACATTATCAGCCTGGAAAGGTAGGCTGCAACTGGATGATGGACATTCAATGCCAAGCAGAGGAATTTTTATGATCCTCAAGACAGCAGACAGGCCACTGGGGTTTTTTGACCAAGGAGAGTGACTTGGTCAGACCTGCTCTTCAGTCACCTTGGCAGGATGAATTGAAAGAAAGAAACTTGAAACTGAGAGGTGGTTAAAATTTGAAACAACTAGAATGGTGACTGTGTAAGTGGAAAGGAGAATGATATAAAAGATATGATGGAGGTATAATCAAAAAGGCTTGGCCACTGATTATGAGGTGATAAAGGAGTCACCCTGGATGAGAAGAATGGCGCTTCTCAATAGTAGACCATAAGCTCCATGTAGACAGGAATATTGTCTTATCTAAATTCTGTTTTCTCCCAGTGTCTTATCATTTTAGTCCACTATCAGTTAATGGTTAAAAGATATGTTGAATTGAATTGGAATTTCAAATCCCTTTCACAAAAATTTTCTTTTTTGAATATTTTAATTAGTTAGAGACTTATGAAACCGAGGACAGATTCTGACTAACATCCTGCCATTGCAACATACCTTCATTAATATATGTTAATGTTCTTAAACGATTAGGCTACACAAAATTGTGTCCCTGAGACACAGCAGTTATTAGTATTGTAAATAGTGATCTTTTTATATTTATTCATCAAAGTAAATTTTAAAAGTAGATTACTAAAAACAGGGTCAGGAAGTTCACTTAGCACTGGAGCCTTCTCTTAGAAAGTATTACAGAGACTCCCAGACTTTTCTGTGCTATGCAGCCAGGTCAGTTGTAAAAATGAGAACCTCAAGTCCATAAAAAGTTTCATATAAAGAAAAACTTTACCAAGAGAAGAGCTTAAATGGTCCTGTTATGACAGGGCGGGGTGATAAAAGAAAGTTTATATGTATTATAGAAATTTTGTCTTTAAATTTTATGTAATTCTTAAGCTAAGAAGAACTTTAAAATGGATTGATATTTAGAATAAATCTTCTATTTTCTATATCGTAAATATCCATATTGAGGATGGGGACTGGACCTGTGAATTTATTGAAACAGGGAATTCTCAGATGAAGAAATTCTCCGTACCAGTGTAGATAAGTACATTCTCTGCAGTTTGAGGTTTTTGAGGGTTGCTTAGAATACCAAGAGATTAAGTGATATGCCCAGGGTCGCACAACCAGCGTACATTAGAGGTGCAAGCAAGCTCAGGTCTTCTTGACTCTGAGGTCAGCGCTCTTCCTGACACTATAGCTGCCTCGGTTACTGGCTGAATTTTGTCCTGTGTGCTTATCTTTCAAAGAAAAAAACCTCAATATAATCATTCTCATTTCAGTTTTTTTGTAAGATCTCCAAGTATGGGGGCGGGAGGGGCTTTTGTGTGAGCTGATCAATTTCATGCCACTGTTTTAGGAAACTTACAAATGACAGTAGCAGACTGTCTGGTGATCCAGCATTCTCTACTCAGCATAAATGGGTTTTCCTTGATGACTGAAGCTGGCCACTGAGAGGACCAAAACTTTAAATATCTTTAATAATATATATCATACCTTCTTAAAGAGAGGAAATTGGAGATACTCCCAAAATCATTATTGCCTTCACCTCCACTCCTCTCCCCTTTTTCATCACCCTCTGCCTCCCTTCTGACTTGAATTCTGTTTCAGTTCTTTGCTTCTAATCTTTTGTGGGTTTTAGGGTTTTTTTATTTAACTTTCTTTTCATTTCCAAATTCTGTCCTTTTCTCTTCCCTCTTCCCCTCTCCATTGAGAAAGCAAGGGAAAAAAATCTGTTACAAATATTATAGTGAAGCAAAACAGATTCTTTCCTTAGCAGATTACTTCAGTCTGCACTGTGAGTCCATAGGTTCCTCTCCCTTAAGGTAGATAGCAGTTGTTGTTTTTTTCATTAAGACTTCTCTAGAAGTGTAGTTGGTGCCATTAAAACTGTTTGTTGAGAATTTTATGTTAAACAGTAGTAGCTTCTGAGTAAGAAAAGCCAAAATAACCTCTCCTTCGTAACGAAGTGGAACTAGAGCTAGAACTTACTATACCTATTTGATTCTGACACCATATTTATCTACTTTTTTCAAGGCTATGTTCCATGAGGTTGTGATTGCCAGATGTCTGACTTGTGAATAAAAGGGAGTTGTTACTGTGTCTCAGATTTTAATAGTTTCTTACATCTACCTCCGCTGAAGTAAAGTAGTCATAGCTAGCATTTGTATAGCATTTTAAAGTTTTTACAAAGCCCTTTAGATGTCTCATTTGATCCTCCCAACAACCCTGTGACAGATTTTACTGGTGAGGAAAACGAGGTGGAGAGAGCTAAATGCAACTTGCCCAGGATCATGGAGCTAATTAAGTCTCAGGCAAGATTTGAACTCTGGTCTTCTTGGCTCATAAGTTCAATATTCTGTCTGTTTCTGTCAAGCTGCCTAAAGTCCTATTTCAGTTCCCACATGGGATGTGGGGCAGCCAGATAGTGCCACACCAGGCCCAGCCAGGAAGACCTGAGTTAAAATCTAGCCTCAGATACTTAGCTCCTGGGAGCTGAAGAAAATGGGAAACCACTTCAGTTTTTTTTGCCAAGAAAAGCCAAAATAGGGTCACAAAGAGTCAGACATAACTGAAACAACTCAGCAACAACATGGGATATGGAGGTGACCATAGATTCTTGAAGTTTTTGCTTGCAGAGGACAAATTCTGGTAGGACTACTTAGCTGGAAGGACTGGTAGGGAATCTGACCTTGAGGCCTCCTGTGGCCTCCCAGGTTCTTGGGTGTGGCCTTTTGACTAAGTTTGTTTCTTTAAGGGGATTTTTCTTGTAATGCTGAAGAATTAAAGATCTTCCCCACCGTTTAATGGGCCTACCTTTTAAGGGGAGTTTGATTAGGGGAGATTTTAGAAGGGCCTACACCTTTTGTGCCTGAGGCACTGGCTCTCTAGGGTTGTGATGCCCTCTGGCTCCGAAAAAGTATAAATAGCCTGTGGTGAGTGAGCTTTTACTTTTGTGGGGCTTACTCTTTGAAAGTGTTTGTTTGGGCTGTCTAGACTCTGGGCAGCAGTTAAGGACCTGCCATCCTGCACACCCCGCTTTGAAAACCCAGATGTTGTGGCATTTCTCTCTGGTAACTGGTATGTGTGGTCAGACAGTTATTTATCTGTTGATCTGTCAGACAGTTGGAAGCCCTGTCTGTTGATTGATCTTTGTTTCTCTGAAGTTCAGGGTGCTGACCTTTTTCCCCTGAACCAAGTGAATGATACATGTGCTTGATTAAAGTGATTGTTGACCCCTCAAAAGTTGCTTTCCTTTTAGAAAAGCAGACGGTGCACCTAGGTCCATAGTTAACTAAGTGGCCCTGTCTTCAGACTGCCGTTGACTTAGTAGCATTCTTTTATTTATTCCAAACTAATTACATTGAAGACCATCCATCAGTAAAAGTGGAAACGAACAATCCTGTTTAAACCCTGCAGTTGTACCATTTCCTCTGTGCTTTGTTTTTGTTTCCTCTCCTCAAGGACGGCCATGATATGGGCCATTTGTCAGTTTCAACTGATAAATTGCTACTTTTACTGAATAATGTTTCATGCCAGTTTAAAAATAAAAATAGTGTTAGTGTCGGAGTTTTGGTCTCAGCTTAAATGTTCGACTTGGACCAGCAGAGATTTCCTTCAGGGCCTTCGCATTTACTCATTTCGGCTTCTTTTTAGTGATACTTTCACTTATATTGTAGTAGACGCTGTGTATTGTTTTGATTCTGCTTGCTTTACTATCAGTTCATTAAAAATTACCCATATTTCTCATATCTATAATTTCTTAATGCACAATATTCCTTTACTTTATATACTGTACTTGTACTACATTTTTAGCCATAATCGAATTTGTTACCACAGCAGTGTTGCTATGAATATTTTGATAAATATTGGTTCTAAAGTGGACGTTATTCCTCCCTGGGCCCCTAGGCTGAGAGATATGTTGGGTTACTGGGCAGGGTTGGATAATCTGCCTAGTAACAGGTTTTTGCTGGGCCCCTGTCAAAATGTTATTCCCCTTTGGGTTGTGAAATATCTGATGAATTGTTAACAGTCATTTCTTGTCCATTTAGTCCATTTGCATGGTAACAACCTGTGCCCCCCTAATGTTAGACCCCCATTACCAGGTAACCACTTTCTTCTGAGCCCCTTCCCCTTCCTGACAACTACTCTATGTTGAATGACAACCAATCTGTGATTGGCTACCTCTCCTGGCACCTCTCCTCTGTTGGGGTCCTTTACCTAGTAGCACCCTGACAACCACTCTCTGTTTTGGGGGTTCTTGCCTAGCAGCAAGCCCTTCTCTTGCTCTGTCAGAACTCTGTTTGTTGTGGAAACCGCAAGGCTGTACCGAGTAGTGCCGAAATGCTTAAAATGCACTCACCCACCTCAGTTCGGGGCTGTCTCCTCTGGGTCTCCACATGAGGCAGCTACCAGCCTGACTAATAAATGACCCTCTTGAAATTCCTAATTGACTTTTGCCTGTGACTTATTAATTCCATCCATTTCAGATCTTCATTTCTGTCTTTGACTTCCTTGGGATATATATGTAGTGGAATAGTGGAATCTTGAGGTTAAAGGATGTGGATGGTTTGTGACATTTTGCAGATTAAAGAATATGAAGACTTTTCTTTCTTTCTTATTATTTTGTTTTCAGTATTCTACAATCACTTCCATATATCTTATATTTTTCCTCTACCTCCCCACTCCCTCCCTAAGACGGCCTACAGTTTTATATTGGTTCTACACGTACATGCCTATTAAATACATTTTCACCTTAGTCATGTTGCATAGACGGATTCAAATGAATGGGAGAAATCATAAAACAAACCAAAACATAATACAAAAGAAAATGGTTTGCTTATGAAGACTTTTCTTGCACAATTCCAGTTTGATAACCAAACAGTTGATTAATTCACAGCTCCACTAACAGAATGCCTCAGCCATCATGACCTCTATTGTACCCTATAATCTAGATTGATCGGAACACCTTTGGGAAGCACAGGTTATAGTTAAAAGCCATCTGATTTTTTTTTTTTTGCTAGAGAATCTCTACCCCCAAAAAATCAACTAAATGTTTTGAGGTGAGAGACTGCCAAAGGTCTGGAAATGTCTGTTCTACTTATTAAGTGAAAAATCTGCTGATTACTGACTATTCTCTTCTTTAAAAGACTTCTAATGTAGAATGCCACACTTTTTTGTATCTGAAGCAATTTTAGATTTTATTCCAAGAAACTAAGTTTGTAAATGCTATTGTACTTAAAATTTAAACATTTGTTTTTTGTGTGTTTAGGTATGGTGATATCAGGGCTGTGATCTTAAACAGTGTTTTCTGCATGTGACATTTTCTGCAAATTGGAACACACCCCTTATTCAGTTTGTTATTTGAGGTCAGCAAGCATTTGTTAAATGATTACTATAGGCAATGCACTATACTGGCCACTGAAAATACCATGATGAGAAATAATATGGTGCCCACCTTCAAGGAGCTTAGAGTATAATAAAAAGGGATACGTTGGTGGTCCCTGACTTATAAACACTTGGCTTAAAAATCTCACACACATACATATCCCTAACAAGAGCTTGACATTTTTTCCTTCCCACTTTAATATTGTCTTCCTGGTTTCCCATTCCCCACTTGAAACACACAGTGCCAGTCATCTCTCCTAAGACCTACTCAGCTGCATTTCAGAACTGAAAATGAGGTTGTTATATAAAGGAGTCAGTACCTTCAAAGCCCCTTCCTTCTGTATTCTGGGAGCCACAACTATCCCTCCTTTACTCTAGCAGTCATTTAAACCCAGGGGTTCTATGTTCAGATTCAGGGTTAAGAACTCCTGGGTTTAAATGACTGCTAGAGTAGAGGAAGGATAGCTCTTGGTGAATTTGGATGGGAAAAAAAATTACATCTGTATTTCCATTAACCTTTGTTTCCCTGTGTAATCATCTGCATTGTATTTTAGACATAAAACACAAGGAATTTGTATGCTTCAACATATTCCAGAAGGGTCTGACACAAAAGGTAAAGGGCCTCTGCTCCGATCCCATTAATTAGACACACTGGGATCAGTCATTTTAAAACCCTACCTAAAAATAAGTCTACTCATTTAAGCACATCTGTCCTGTAAGTTACTAACGTAACTCCTTATCCCTGCTCCCTATAACACCCTCACTCTAGTACTATTCCAAGGGAATGGATCTAATCCTTAATGGCTGAATGGAAAGGAGGAAAAAAAGGAAACTATTAAGCACCAACCATGTGCCAAGTACTGTACTAAATGCTTAATAAATACCTCATCTTGGAAGATAGATACTTTTATACCCATTTTACACTTGAATAAACTAAGGCAAAGGTTAAATAACTTGACCAGGGTCACAGCTAGTTAAGTGTCTGAGGTTGGTCTTCCTGACTGGAGGTCCAGGATGCTATCTAAGAGAAACAGAATGACTGCCTCTGCACTGCATCACCTTAGCTGAGTGCCTATCACTGAGCTATCTTACAAGGATTAGTGTTCCAAGCAATAACAATCCAAATTTATGTGATATTTCAGTACATAATTGGAAACTTTTTCTCATCAAAATGAGCTTTTAATAAAGATCATAGGTGGGGAGGAGCCAAGATGGCAGAGTAGAAAGATTCACATATGCTGGCTCCGAATCCACAGCCCATAAATATCCTGTAAAAAGAACTCCCGAAAAATTCTGGAGCAGTGGAAGCCGCACAGCAATGGAGTGAAGGAGATTTCCGTTCCAGAGAGCCCTGAAAAACCGACTCCAAAGGTCCATCACACACCAGATGGGAGCGGAGCCTAGCCCTGCCTTGGCTGCGCAGCACCGAGAAGAGCAGATCCAAGCAGGCTTCAGGGATGGAATCTCTGGCGGCTGCAAAGGTCCCTCCACCCACAGGCACACAGGTCAGTGAGAGAGCCTTCCGGACTGGCCGAGAGTGGAGCGGGGTATCTCCATAACTCAGGCCCCCTCAGGAGGCAGCAGCAGTGGCAGCGGGGGCCAGAGGCTCCCAGAGCAGGCAGGAGCTGGGGTCCATTACTGAAGGTCTCCACATGAACCCCCTGAGGGAACTGAGCCTGGGAGGCGGCCCTGCCCCCACTTGAGAACCTGAATTTAATCTTACCCTGAATAGCAGCTGGGCCC
>CM053774.1:3059965-3103331 GCA_028658325.1 Potorous gilbertii
GAACAACTGTTGAGTATTGTTCTTGCTACTAGGAAATAAGAAATACAGGTAATGGAGTATAGAAAGTTATCTGGCCCTACAGGACAAAAGAGAAGATGGGGACAAGA
Source organism: Potorous gilbertii (assembly GCA_028658325.1). NCBI lineage: Eukaryota > Metazoa > Chordata > Mammalia > Diprotodontia > Potoroidae > Potorous > Potorous gilbertii. The sequence continues at coordinate 3,060,073 of CM053774.1, forward strand.
GAAGGGAGGGATGATAGAAGAGAGGGGACAAATGGGGAGAAAATCTGGAACCCAAAATTTTGTGAAAATGAATGTAAAATGTTAAATAAATTTATTTAAAAAAATAAAGATCATAATTTCTCAATGCCTTCTAAATCTAATAGATCACAAGACCTTCTCATCCTATGTGATTCTTGATCTTATCTCATAAACTCTACCTGCATGCCAGAGACATTCCAGGTTTTAACATCTTGTGGGTATTAGTGCTGGGCTCACTTGTTTATTTATTACCCTTCGTTCCTTTTATGTAACTAGCCCATCTCCTTTTGTCATTTGTTTGACACTGTTCCTTATACAAAGATCACCCTTGAAAGTATGTTTCAACCAGCACACCTAAAAGTAAATTTTGGGGGGCAGACGACAGATATTTTGTAGAAAGTAGAATTCTAGCAGAACTAACTTTGAAGGAAACAAGTAGTGCTGAAAGGCAGAGGCTATGGAGATGGTGGTCCATATCAGTCATGGAGGCAGCATACAGAAGCATAGAAATGGAAAGTAGAATGTCATATACAAAAACTAGTAAGTGGCTGGGTTGGCTGAAATAACTTGTGTGAAAGAGAGTAACCTATAGTAGTGTAATCAGGCAACCTTGGCCATTGGAGCCACTAGAACTGTTTGAGGAGGTTCATGAAGTGCTTAGACCTGTGCTTCAATCACATTGCTTTTCATCTTTGTATTTTCTTTGACTAGTGTAGTAGAGCATTGCCAATAGTAGTTGTTTAATGAACTCTTGCTGAATTCAAATAACAAAATGTCAGTTGTGTGGAGACCAGACTGGAGAGGGGAGAGATTCTGTGGTCTCAAGATTCCTTCCCCTCTAAGTCCTTCAGTCCCTATGACTGCTAGTCAAAGAACAAAATGTAAACTATCCAAGTAAGACAAGCACCATGATACTCCTTTTCCGTCTTAGAGAAAGTCCAGGCTGACCCTCTGGATTTATATCTGAGGTTAGAAGAGGAAAAGCTCAGTCACACAAATAGAAAGTAGCAGAGTCAGAGTTGGAACCCAGATCTTCCAGTTTGATTCAGTGTGTTTTTCTACTATACATCTTCAGAAGCACCTGTCAGCATTAACATCCAGGAATTCTAATGTAAATCAGCTTTGCAAATCATTTTTAATGCCTGTCATGGAGCCTGGGCTTCCTTACTCCTGGAAATAATATTGGTAATCTACTGTTTATGGTGAGATGAATGGATAGCTTCTTAAGCCCCTATGTAAGGAAGTAGGAGAGTGAAGTTTTACTTTGAGATCATGCTATTTCAGGTCCTTTGAGAAGTGATGATAAATATTTCCCAGTGTGATTATTGTCTGGGTTTTCTCTCTGCTAACAGAACGTGTCCTCCTTGAGAACAGGGATTGTTCACTTTTTGCATTTGTATGTCCCAGCACACAGTTGCTTAATAAACACATACTGATTGATTATTTTATATGTGTATTCATATACCTTTCATGATGACAGCTTCATTTATTTATAAAGTGGTGGTGAAAACATTGCTCCTTTATGCAGAACCAGACCTCATTTCAGTCAATCAGCAGGTTTGTATTGAGCTATTCCTAGGTGGTCACGCAATAGGTGCAGTGGAGGGAGGGCTATGAGAAGTACAAGACAGGGTCCTTCCTTTAAAGGAACTTAAAGCTTTTTAAATTTATTTTCTTTGTTAGTTATTAGGGAACCCACATCTAATTATATCACTGCAAAATAGAATAAACACTCCTCTATCCTGCTCATGATCATCCATGGTTAGATGTCACATTAGGGTACTCATTATAGTAGCTGACAGTGGAATCATGACCTTTGCAGGTTGGAGAGTATGTGCAACCTGCACCCTCAAAGAAAGTAATGACCAAACTGGTGGTCAGGTCCTTCATTTTAGAAGAGGACCAAATGACATCACAATAGGAGCCATGTCTTGACTTGCACATGAATTGGGTTTTAAATGAGGTAAAGTTTTTTAAATTAATTTTAATTTTTACTTTTTTTTAAAAAAATTATTTTATTTGTTTTCAGTTTTCTACAATCATTTCTGTATATCTTAGATTTTTTCCCCTCCCTCCTCCTCCTTCCTTCCTCCTCCACTTCCTCCCTCATACAGAGTGCCATCTTTTCTACGCATACATTCCTATTAAATACATTTTCACTTTTGTCATGTTGAATAGAAGAATTGACATGAATGGGAGAAACCATAAAACAAAACATAATGCTAAAGTAAATGGTCTGCTTCATTCTGTGATCTATAGTTCTTTCTCTAGATGTAGAAGGCGTTTTGTCTGAAAAATCCATTGGGAATTTTTTAGGTCCTTGCTTTGCTGTGAAGGACTAAGTCTACCAGAAAAATTCCTCGCACACTATGGTTGTTGCTGTGGACAAAGTTCTCCTGGTTCTGCTACTTTCTCTTAGCATCAGTTCATACAAGCCCTTCCAGGCCTCTCTGAAGTCTTCCTGTTCATCGTTTCTTATAGCACAATAGGATTCCATTACATTCATGTGCCATGCCCCAGTTGATGGGCATCCTCTTAATTTCCAGTTTTTGGCCACCACAAAGAGAGCTAAGCGAGGCAAAGTTAAACAGTCATCAGCCTCTCTCTTCCAGAGTCATCCAGCTCTCTCCCAAGGTCACCTTGTCTAAGTCCAACCCCTTTGAGCACCCTGCTGGTGAGTTAGCACTTAATGTGACTCCCAACAAGAGTCAGTATCCGCTATCTATTGTTTAAAGAAAGAATTTAACATTGATTTGTAATAAACAGAACATTTAAGCTTAGATTAAAATTTGCTACATTAACTTCATTGTACTCTGATCTGTCCTTAATTGTTCTCTTACCTGTCACATAGAACATTATGGAGTTTGATGGTATTGCTATTTACTGACCAAAGATGCATTACATTCTTGTCTCTACACCCTTGCTTTTGGGTTTTTTCCCTTAATTTACTTTCAACTTGCCCTTTGTCTTCTGACATCCTGCCCATGACCTTGCCGCTGAGAAGGAAATTTTTATCTTATGTTTATAAAGAAGAATTTTTTGGTTATTTTATCCCAGCCATATGTATTTTCCTAACTTCTAATCTTGCCTCACACGCTCTCTGTGTGATTCTGGGCAAATCATGTTTCGTTGTATGTAAAATGAAGGTAGTAACATCTTCCCCAATAATATTCGTGAACTGCTTTGCAAATCTTAAAGTGCTGTAAAAATCGTAACCGTTATTATTAGATTTCTTGTAATGGTTTTTATGTTAGTGCCTTTTTAGTACCTCAGAGGTGCTGCCATGTTCGGTAGAATAATAAATTGGAAAACTTGTATTGTCAAAATCCAACCATTGTAGTAAATTTTCTGCTTGATCATAAACAGTTACCTATATCCCTGTTTTTTTCTTCTTCGTGTCCCAAGTTTTTTCCCCCAGGAGCTAAAATTTACATAATGGCAATGTCCAGTAAGAAATATGTCCTGGAAATATTTTCTTCTCATAAGATAATATAAACACAATTGGTTATTTTTATTTTTATTTTGAACTCCTTGCTGTTGTTCCAAAGCTATTGAGCCCTTCTGTTAAACCATGTTAAGTGATTAAGATACAAAGGAAATTGTTTAAAAGTTCCTATTTAGTGTTGTAATTATGCAAACAGACCCAAATTAGAAACATTGTGCCAGAAACATTCATTTTTAAGTGAGTTGTTTGTATCTCAGAAGAGTGAAATAAACACATTGTTTAGTTTCAGTAGACCAGGCCACAAAAACCTGTTTATTTAACTTGCAGCTTACTGATGCTGCCTTGTTATCTGAACTCAATTTATTACCTTGTTTCTGTTACCAAATGTTACGAGTTTCAGCTTGGGGGAAAGAATTGAATGTACTGTGTGCCAAGCACTGTGCTGAGCCCTTTATAAATAGGACTTGGCTTGATCCTCACAAGAGCCTTGCAGGGTTGGTGGGGTCGTAGGTACACACAGGGCCCCGTGCTGCAGGCCACAATGATGGCCCCAGTTGTCAGGGGTAAAGGTTGATTGACTCCTTGGGGAGGAAGACAAGATGCTCTAGAGATGAGTGAATGCCTCTTAAACTTTCAAAGTCAGTTTTGCTTGTGCAAAGGAAAAGTGGATGATCCAGAGCAGGTAGGCGCTGTGCTGAGCACTTTGTAGATGTTACCTTATTTGTTCTTCAGAACTGTCCTCAGAGGCAGTTTTATAGCTGAGGAAACAGACAGGTTAAATGGGCTGTGATCGCACAGCTGGTGTCTGAGGGTAGATTTGCTGACTGCAGACCCAGCATTCTATCCACCGCCTCTGGTAGGCCTGGCCCAACTCGTGATGCTGGTTGCGGTGACTGGAGAAAGGGACAAGTATGCGTCCCACTATAGGGTCCAGTTGGCTTTTTTCTCTCTCTCATCTCTGATGGAAGATTTTTCCTCCTTGCTGCTCGGTGAGCTGGGAACAAAAGAAAACTGGGGTTTGTGGGAGGAAGGCAAAGATTGTGGAAAGGTGACTTGCCCTAGTCCAAGCAGCTGGGAGGGGTAGTAGAGTTTTGGTCTGCAACCAGGAGATAAAAGGAAAGTGAATTCTGTTTGGCAGTGGAGAATAGGGAACTTGTTTGGACAGCTCTCCTGGTGCTGTACCGTAAAAACAAGTGAGACTGCCCGTACACAGATCTACAAAATTTTTATTTCACTACCCAGGCTTGAGAGTTGAAAAGGAGTAAAAACATGGGAGGACTGGGAACTAAGGTGGTAAATTTACTGCTCATTTCCCAAGAACTTCACATTTTTCCCCCATTTTGCTTCTGTATTTTCTTTCAAACTTTAGAAAAATATTCTTTTGCTCTGAAGAAGCAGAAAAGTCTTTGTAGGGATAGTCTGCTGTCCAAGTAATTCACAGGATATTTCAGATTTACATTTCTTTTGGGGTCTTTACGTTGCATAAGCCTTCTTCTTTTAGCAACTAATTTTAATTCTTTCCCCCCCATTTTTCTAGAAACTGTTTATTATATTTAAGTTTCTTCAGAACAGATGCCTTATTTTTACCTTTCCCCACTTTTTATTTTCCCATCCTTCTACAATATAACACAGGTCTTATCTACAGTAAATATGTATTGAAGTGAACTGAACTCTAGCTTATTATGATCAAAAACGTATATACTGTATGATACTTTTATTTGCTGTGGTCCTCAAACTAGTACGAAGTTTTATAGGAAGAAGCTGAGAATGGAACTTTTTCCTATTTCAGTTTACTTCCCTTCACTAAGTTGTCACAGACAACTTTAGCATTTGTAGTTTTTTAGGAGTGTGTTGGGGTTTTTTGTTATTTTTTAGCTTTCAACATTCACTTCCATAAGATTTTGAATTCTTAATGTACTCCCTCTCTGTTCTCTCCCCCATCCCCAAGACAGCATGCACCCTGATGTAGGCTCTACATATACATCTTTATTAAACATATTTTCACATTAGTCATGTTGTAAAGGATTAGACACAGTGGGAGGAACCATGAGAAAGAAGAAACAAACCAGAAGTCTGCTGCCACTGGACATGTCAGCGGATTCTTTATACTTCATTTTCCATTAGAATTCAAGGCAAATTTTTGCTGATATTTTGATTTCCTGTGTTCATTTTTCTTTGTAAAATATAGGAATATTCTGAAGATAGTAACTCTGAACCAAATGTGGACTTGGAAAACCAGTACTACAATTCCAAAGCATTGAAGGAAGATGATCCAAAAGCAGCACTAAGCAGTTTCCAAAAGGTACTTACTTTTTAAAACTGTTTCTGTTAGCTTATTTTTGAACAGTTGCACATCCATGTAATTTGTGTAGAGCCGATGAGACTATTTGTTCCATATATGCAAATATCTTTAAAACCAATATTCCTAAATACTATTCTGTAGCCACAGTAAAACTGTTAACACAAATTTGCATTCTAAATACTTAGTAAAAACTTAATAAGCACTGTCTCATTCTTTGTTAATTACGGAATAGCTTTTTACTAAATCTATTAAAGGTGGGTATTCCAAGATACTGAGAATCTTTGAGCAGTGTCCGTATTTTCCTCTTTGTAGAATTAGTTGTAGGAATCTTTAGTTTTCATAGTCACAGAATTAGAACTGGAAAATTCCTCAGACACTAGATAGTGCAAATCCTCATTTTATACTTGAGGAAACTGAGGACCAAGGAGTTTTAATGAGCTGCCCAAAGTCATACAGGTAGTATCACAAGTGAGACTTAGGAGAGCAGTCCCCTGACTCTTTTAGCCATCCTCCATTCTACCCTATAGCTTTAATTTATCATGGCCTAGGTTATAAATATCTTAATTTAGCACTGCAAGGGACCATAGTAACCATGTAGGTCAAGTTCTTGTTGGATTTGGGGGGAAATGGGGGGGAGTGTAGCCAAGGGGTCATCTTTATTTTCCATTCGCTGATAACTATTCACTACTATCTGAAATTGAGCATTTCTTGCAATTGTGAATTCTTAAAAAATATTCTAAGGGATGCTAGAGGGCTTTGTGACACACAAAAGATTAAGAACTATGATCTAAAATAACCATCTCACTTAATAGATGATATAATTTAGACCTCGGGGACCTAAGTGACTTGACCAGGGTCACACAGATAAGCTTTAGAGCCAGGATTTGAATCTTGTGACTGTGGCTTCAAATCCAGTGCCCTTTCCAGTGCATTGAGTTACATCACATAGGCACAGTTTTAAGAATTTAGAATTCATGCAAATATTTGTTCAGAATTAAGTACAGTAGCAGGCTAATTTTTCTTTGCTTTTTCTTGAAAGAATTTTAAAGCAAATTCATTTTTGCTTTCATATTTCTAACAAGTCTTTCATATTGTTTTGTCTTATGTTTGGATTATTGCTGAAAACATCCCTAGGGTTAAAAACAATGAAATTCGTACCTAAGTGGTTCCATACTCGAAATGTTGCCATGATATAGTATATAAAAAATGGATTGAGGAAAATGTCTTTCTTTTTCAGGTTTTGGAGCTCGAAGGTGAAAAAGGAGAATGGGGATTTAAAGCACTGAAACAGATGATTAAAATAAACTTCAAGTTGGTAAGAATTGTTAGGAGACATACAAATGATCTTATTGTACAGAAAGCATTTGATTGTAACTTGTGATTTCATACAGGTTAGCATTACAAGGCAATATTACAAGTCAGTAATGCTTTAAGTTTACAGAACTTTCCTAAAAACAGCCTTGTGAGATTGCGAATTCAGTCATCATTCTCAATTTACGAGTTACTCAGCTGAGAATGAAAATCTTATTTGCCCATAGTCATGTGGCTTTTAAGTATCAAAGCCAGAATCCAGGCCTGATTATTTGATGTCGAGTCCAGTGCTCTTTCTATGCAATAGACACTTTGAAGTTCTGTGTGAAGTTCTGTATAAAAAAGATGTCTCCATACTAATACTGCTTTACTGCTTAGTAGTATGATTACAGTACATACTGTTAGTGAAATTCTACATGACATACACATTCACAAATTTCTGACAGTTAAAGGATCATAAGAGATCCTTTGGATGACTGAACTCAAGAGATCATCCAGTCCAGAGATGACCTTATTTTCCTGGATGGGGGAAAAGAACACACACATTAACACATGTGCACGCGCGCACACGTATAAACAAAATATATATATGCTATATATGTAACATGCATTGTATCTAAATATGTGTACATAATACACACATATATATATTATACACACTATATAGATAGATAGATAGATATACCAAAGAAGAGAAATAAATGAGTTCTATAAGTTTCCTACCTAACCTCATGTCATAATTTGGATAGTAAGCATTTTTTATCCATTTGGTTTTTTCCTCTATATTCAGTCTTTTGTTTGGGTTTGTGTCCTGTTTAGGCACTTGATGCAACTAGTATGATATACATAAGCAGAAGATCTTACCATCTGTAGCAGAAGGTTCTTAACTTGGAATCTGGTCTATATGCTTCTTTTTAAAAAATATTTTGATAATCGAATTTCAGCACAACTAGTTTCCTCTGTAATCCATTCGTTTTATTTTTTTCATTTAAAAACATTTTGAGAAGAGGTCCATATGCCCAACTTCCAAAGGAAGTACAATCACACAAAAAAGGTCAAGATTCCCCTGTTCTCATCTCAGATTGTGCTTTAGATTTCTTTTACAAAAATGAAAATCACTTTTAGCTGGCTTTTATCTTCCTGTTTTATACCTGACCTGGTTTTAATAATCAGAGTCCTATAAAGATCTGTTATATCTTTCAAGGATTCTTGCAGCATTTTGATGTGTACATAGGGAATACCTTTTTGAATGAGGTTAGAGAGGTTAATATCATTAGTTAATCTCTCACTAATGAGTAAAAGAAAATTTAGTGACATTTTCAGAAATTTGATATTGATTTGGTTTAACTGACCATAAAGATATTTATCCTTCAAAGATCTTTAAAATGAATAATCTCTAAATGAACTTGACATTTTGGAAGGACATAAAGCATAGTGGCTGTTTATATACCTGCCCTTAGATGAGGTGTAGAGCCCAAGAAAAATAAAGAGTCTTAGAAGTACAAAGGGAAAATGGGGCTAGTTAACAAGAACTTGTAAGTTGTCCACAGTGTATATTTTGAGAGGTTCATGGGAGAGTTCCCCTTTGCTGAAAACATCTAGCCACCAAAAAACTCGTTGAAAATCTGAAGATGAATTTCTTTAGATATTGAAGTCATTTAATTCTTAAAGAATCATATAGCGACTAGACCTATGATTTTATTGGTACAGGGAGCCCCAGGTAAGGAAACTCTCTTCACTGATGCAGGTTTCCATCATCTCTACAATTTATAGTCTTAGAGAGTTGTTCAGAGCATTGAGAAGTTGTGACTTAGCCAAAGTCACACAACCAGCATGTTAGAGGCAGGACTTGAGCCCAGGTCCTCTGAGGCTCTCTCTCTGTTGTGCCATGCTGCTTTTCAGAGTCACGAAATACAGTGCAAATACTTCTGGGTGGTGTACTAACTGAAGATGATCCAGCTATTATCAAATAAACGTCAAGTAGGATTAAAACTTCTTAGGGCATTGAAACTCATGTATGAGGTTTAGGGACCCTTCAGTTTCTTCTGCTTTGTGGTGTTCCTGAGGATGGTAAGTTTGTAGGTAAAACTATTATCCGTGTGTAGAGGGAAAATTCATAGCTTTTAATGAAGAGCTTCTTCCCCATGTGCAGTGTCTGGTGTTGAAATCTCCCTGATAATTACTGTGCTTTAAGACATTGGTTTTCTACAAAGTGTTGTGGGAGGCATTAATTTAGAGCTTTTGTTCCAAACTCTGAAGACCTGGTTCTTTTCATTGCGTGTGCCTGTTTTCATAATAGAAATGTACAAGTTTTAGAGAACAGGCTCTCAGGTTTGTGATACGGTCATGTCCAGCTTTTCTCTCCACCATCTTTATCTTAGAATCTAGATGTACTAATTTGGGCGCAACTGAGTGGCCTAAATGTGTTGTTTCAGACTCACTTTCTCTGAAACGTTTATGACTTTCAGTTGTGTGGTCACTCGAACTCCACGTCGGAATCAGTAGGGTGCACCGACTAAGGTCGTCCAGCGCATTTTCACACGAGGCCTCCTGTCTTTTTCTTCCCAGACAAACTACCCAGAAATGATGAACAGATACAAGCAGCTCTTGACCTACATTCGGAGTGCAGTCACGAGGAATTACTCTGAAAAGTCCATTAACTCCATCCTTGATTATATCTCCACTTCCAAACAGGTCAGCTCCCTCTTCTCCATCTCAGCGCTCACCTATGTGTCCACTGTTTCTGGTGAACCTGGTCCATTTTTCTAAAGATCTAACCCTAGAGACATCATGGAGCAGTATATTCATTCATTAAATTCAGCAGGCGTGCTTTAAGCACCACTGTCTGCAAGGGCATTGGACTAGGCTCTTTGGCAGGCACAAAGATCAAATGAGACACAACCTCTTTCTTACGGAGTTTACAGTCTAGTAGAGGGATATCTGTCAGCAGATTAACGGCCTACTTTGTGCTGGAAACTTGTGATACAAAAACAAAAATTGAACAGTGTTTACCCTCAAGGAGCTTACATTTTATTGAGTGAGACAATAATGATGTACAAAACATACAATTATATGCAAAATAAATACAGGGTTTGGCAAAAAGTGAGTAAATACAAGGATATAATACATAGCAGTATGTGTGTGTTTGTCCTTCACTACCAAAGAAGACCATGCCCCCAGAGAAATGATGACTTGACTTTGTTTTGCATGAGGGAGGGCTGTGCAGGTCACCAGCCTCACTTCTCCTCCAGAGCCATCTGAATCCAGTGACCAGATATTCATCAGGATGACTGGAGATGACCCAGGATGAGGCAATGGGGCTTAAGTGACTTACCCAAGGTCACACAGCTAGTGAGTGTCAAGTGTCTGAGGGGAGATTTGAACTCAGGTCCTCCTGACTCCTGCACTGGTGCTTTATCTACTGCACTACCTCAGAGGGTGAAAGCAGAGTGCTTTGTGAAGGCCAGTAGGAGAATGCCATCCTTTAGGCTGAAATCACCTTGGAGGAGGTAACATTGTAGTTGGGTTTTTAAAAGCCTTTCTCTTTTAGAGAACAGTTAACTTTAAAAAAGACAGGGAAAAGAGAAAGCACATGTAGTGTAGAGAGGAAAGAAGAGTACAATATGTATGGAGAGCATTTTTTCTAGTTTTTCATTGGTTTTGGTTGTGTTTGACTTGTCGTGACCTAACTAACATCCAGAGGGAAATCAGGCAAGTTCTTGTGCAGGGGGTTAATATCTGAGCCATACTGTAAAGGAGGAGAGGGTTCCCAGCAATAGAGGTGAAAAGGGAAGTTCACTTCAGTCTTAGGGATCAGTGCATATACAGTGCACCATGTGGGAGGTAGAACGTTAGGTGTGGAGAACAGGTAGTAGGACAATCTAAATTGAAAAGGACATACATAGAATGAGTAACGTAAAATAAAACTCAATAGTAGGTTGCGGGCAGATTTTGGTTGGAGGGGTTTTATAATTTGGCTTACAGGCAATAGAGAGTCACCATGATTTTTGAGAAAGGGGAGGTACTTTGTCAGATTTGTATTTTAGGAATATCTCATTGACAGTTTCATGAAGGACAGAGAAGAAAAAAGAAGCAAGGAGAACAGTCAGAATACTGTTTTTGTAGTTTAGGCAAGAGGTGACTACAACTCCAACTAAGAAGTGGCTATACGAATGCAGATAGTTAGTGTATGCAAAAAACCTGACATAAAAATAATTCTATCAAGAAAGAAAAGGAGGAATTGTTTAAGTAGGACTATGTTGCTGCATAGGAAGTTTACCAGGCAAATGACATAGAAGATGGAAGCAAGTTTAAAAAAGAGAAGATAAATACAGATCATGGAATGGCCCTGGAAGGGTCATATCAGTAATTCCAAACCTCAGAAATGCTGAGTCTGGTCATGACTAAGAAGGGAAACAAGGTTTGAGGGAAAAAGCTACTCGAGGGAAGAGGATCAAAGTTAGGGAACCATTATTTTGCTTAATGACACAGTGGTAATAAATGAAATAGATGAAAGAAGTCTTTTCTCTACCCAAAATAGTACTCTTTTTATTAGAAAAGACAAAACAAAAATGGATAACATAGAGGCAAAATCCAAGACAGGTAGGTAGATAGTAAAAGAGCATCTAACTATCTCTCATGAATTCAAGTCACTTGACCCAGATTAGCAGAACAGAGGTGTTTTCAAAGATAAGCCCTATCCTCTTGATTTCAATCCCTAGCTGTACTCTGGAATGTTGAGATAGTTTAACATGTTAAAAATGAAGTAAGGATCATCATGAACTGGCAGAATTTTATCAAGAGCAGGTCATAACAAACTAACCTCATTTCCTTTTTAGCTGTTAGGCCAAATGTTGTCATGGTGTCTTTGTATAGAAGATGGAGTGATGTGGTAAAAGATGGAGTGACTAGTAAAATTGTGTGGATGTAGAACTGGTAAAATGACTGGATTTAAAAAGTAGTCGTTCATGGATTGAGGTCAACTTGGAAAGAAATCTGAAATAGAATTTCCTAGCAATTTGCCCTCGGTCCTATGCTGTCTAACATTTCCAGTGATATAACAGACATAGAGAGTTTGTAAAATTTCCAGGTGACACACTCGAAAGGGATAGCTAGCACTGAGTTCTGAATAAGGTTCTTTTAGAGATCTCTTGACAGGCCAGAACCATTGATAGTAAAGATTAACGTACAACCATGGAGTGGGGAGGAACCATAGAGGTCATCATTTTACAGAAACTGGTTGCTTAAACTTGACTCCAGAAAATCAGTTTTGCTGTGTGATTGAGACATAATTCATTTGAGAGAGGGCAGAGGAATTCGGGGTACTGCACATTCATAATGAATGGACGGTGCTACCTACCTGCCAGAAAAGCTAATGCAGCAGCAATACTCTACTCTTTTCTACTCAGACAGCATCCAGAGTATCAGTGTTCAGTTTTGGATGCTATTTTAAAATTGAAGTGAGCTTAGAGAATGCTGATCAAGATGGTGAGTAGACTTGAGACTGCCGTACATGAAGATGAATTGAGGGCATTGGGAGTATGATAATGTTAAGCTTAGAAAAGCAAAGCAAGAGACCAGGGGAGACTTGATATCACTGTTCAAGTATCTGAAGAGAAGTTGTGTTAAAGAGGGCTTGGAATCATTTCTGCTTGGCACCAGAGGTCAGAACTAGAACCAAGGGATAGATTTGCAGATGGGCAGATGAAGAGTTAACATAAAGAGGCACTTGCTGACAAGTGGAATGTTTGAAAAGTAGAATGGATTGGCTTTGGTGGGCGGGGTTCCTCCTTTTTAGAGATTTTTAAGGAGAGTTTGGATCACCTTGTTGGGAATGCTGAGGGAATTCTTGTTGAGGTTTGGTAGGCCTCTGATGTACCTTCCATATCTGACGTTCTGTCATAGTTTGGATTTGATGTTTAGTTCTTGTTACAATTTAAGGTAGGGTAAAGCTTTTTTTTTTTTTGTCTCAGCAAAGTAGCCTTAAATTGTAATCAGTTTACTCTGTTACTTATTTTGTGTTGCAATAAACCTACTTATATACCCGTTTTTGGGTAGAGAAAGTAATTGACTTTGAAAGGTGAGAAAAATGTGTGTTTAGTCACTATGCATATTGTTTACATTTTGGATTGTGGTGCTGTAGATGGTAGAAGGCACATCCTTACATACGTGTACATTTTAGTAGCATTTCAAGGCTTTCTACCTTCTACCACCACTCATTTCTTAGAGTCTTAATGACTCAAATCTGACCAGACATGAGATGCAGGAGCACATGCATTAGCCATAAAGCTTTCTTCTGACATGAAAACAACTGGTCCTTTTTGGGGATAAAGGGTGGGAATCAGTCAGATTGGTGATTTAAGAGACTGTCCCTGCCCACGTGCCAGTGCTCCTGCTCCTCCATTCAACAGAGATCTCTCTGTAACTGCCATATTATCTCTTTCATTCCCTCCATCACTCAAGTATTTCTGTATATGATGGCTATGTCATTTTTTTTACCTTTTCCCTGGCAAGTAAAATCTATGTGATTGGGATAGAAGATGAATGTTATTAATAGAATAAAACCTCTAGTACTCACTTCTTAGTACTATAGTTTAGTTCACAGCTACATCATAAATGAAATATACTTTTTATGAATTGTCCTAGAGACCTAAGTATTTTTCATAACTAATAAATACTTTCCAAGTCATAGGCAGCCCACTTTAATGAAATGAGGTCATGAAATATAGTTCTGTCCTAAGTGGGAGACCACTTGCACATAAATTTCTTTAGTTTTTTACTCCATGTGAGCAGACTTTCAATAAGATACAAAATGCTGTGTCTCTTGTATATTAAAATTCAATCATGCACTTTTAGTTTGTTCAGATTAACTTTATTAACAGGTATAAATTTGCTGTTTACAATTATAGAATTCTGATTTTTTATGTCAGATGGATTTACTGCAGGAATTCTATGAAACAACACTGGAAGCTCTGAAAGACGCTAAGAATGATAGGCTGTGGTTTAAGACAAATACAAAGGTAATATTTAAAGTTAATTGTTTTGGCATTATATATCCTACAAATGCAAACCTCTCATTTCAAAGTTTACAAATTAAATGGTTTTAAAGACTTTGCTTTCTTACAGCTTGGAAAATTATATCTAGAACGAGAAGAATACGGAAAGCTTCAAAAAATTTTACGCCAGTTGCATCAGTCATGCCAGGTAGCATCCATAATTTTTTCTTTGCATATATACAAATATACATTTATAAACATTTTAATAAGTACAATAAATAACAACATCTCCCAGAAAAAAAAACAGTAATGCACAGGTTACAAATCTTAGGTGTTGCTAAGTTTCCTAAAAGAAGTAGAAATTTTAAAAGTAAGTGTTCCCACCTTGGAAACAAAGGGAAGAGGAAATCTATGCCATAGTTTCCTATGGGTGACCAAAAACAGTGTGTTTAAAAGTTGAGTTATAAATTGTTAGTTTCAGTTGTCTGCATAATATTAATGCTTATTTAGTCTCATATAAATGTAACCCCAAATGAAGGTACTTAGAAATGAGTATTTGGGATTCAGTTCTGTAAAATTGCATAAGGCAGAAGTCATACACATCCCCGTTATAACCGAGTATTCCTATCTTAATCCATGTTAACCATAGATCTAACTTTAAGAAGCTTCTAATTAAAAGGAGAATTTATCTCATTACTTTGTAATATGACAACAAGTTAGTGCAAAGTTAAAATAGCCAAACCTCATACGGTGAAGAGATAAATTGTGAGGACCGATGATAAAACATGCCAGATGGTAGACAATGTATAGATTTTATTTTGCTTGACTATATCAATTTCTTACAGACGGTTCTGTTTCAGAACAAGGGAAGGAGAGTCAGAGGCAGATAATAATGGCATTAAAAAGAATCATTTCAATATATTTTTTAAAAAACAGAAATTCTTTGTAAAATAAAAGCATAAATCGAGCACAGCCTGGGTTTTTTTTCCTTTTAATTTGTTAAGCCAGAATGCAAGTTCCATTTGAGAGTAGAATCTGTTTCAGAACTCGAAAGTTTTTCTTCATCTGTCCCTCTCAGTCTTCAGGTGTTTGTTGGGTGAGAGTTCTTCTCAAAGGTATCTCATTTACATACTTCAGAAGCTCTTCTAGGGACTTCTAGTATTCTCCTATTTTAGTAATGTCTGCATTACCTTGTATGAAGAGAAGAGGAAAAATTTATTAGGAGGAAACAAAAGAAGGGTGGCTCTGCTCTCCTAAAAGTAATGGCAGTTAGACCACATGTAAGCCCACTGTCTGCCCTTTTTTCACCATTTTTCAGAGACACAAAAATTACTTCATTTACTTCTAGGCTGTTCAGTGTTTTTCATGGTAAATTTTGGTCCATTCTTCATCAGAAAGGATATTTGTTCCACTGTCAAAGTGAAATAGTAGAGAAACCAACAGAGACTTGGAGAGCTCTTCAGAGTAGAGGGGAGCACATAGATCTGCTTATAGGAAATGTCTTACTAAATACTTCTAGAGAATGAAAGCTGCAAAATAAAGTCTTATAAAAGCAACTCTGGTGAAATTTTGGCATTTATTTCAAGACATGAAAACAAGAACAAGTCTTTTGTGCATTGTAAATACCACTCTAGTGTTTGGTATTGTTTTATGATTATGTTGTGGAAGCAATTGGGTCATGACCAGGATGTGCACCTATCTATTAGACTCTCAGGGTGGTTCAGATGACAGGTTTAGGCCAGATCTTTTAAAACAGTCTTTTAGACAGAGGCTAAAGATCTTAATATCAAGTATACTAAAGCATTCCCTGGAAAGAAATTATTAACCTGTGCCAATAATGAACATTGATTTTTGAATATCTAACTTGATCAAATGATTCTTTCTATTGATGTACTTCACGTACATTATCTTAAAAAATACAGCTTCAAGATACAAATGCACAGCCTAAATATTTGTTCCCTACATATCATTTTTGATTTTGGCCAGGGAAATTCTTTGCAGTTATTGTAGAGGAGTTCTTTCTTGGCAGTTGACTAGAAACTGACAGTTAGTTGCACATGACCAGTGGCAGTAAAGTGGATGCAATAATATGTTTTCTGAATCATCACATTCAAAACTGGAATCTGTTGCATATTTCTTGGAAATGCAGTGTTATAAATGGAAGGTCATGTTCCATGCCTAGTTTACAAATTCTTATTTAATCCATAGACAGTAATGTACTGTGTTTTGGCTGAATTACGGGCTAAAGGAGACTTTTGTGGTCTAGACAGGGAAGCTAAATTCACCTAAGAGAGGTTCAGAAGGGAAATAAGTCCTGAGCTTGAAATGACAGTTCAGAATAAACATTTTTGATACATAATTATTTTAAAGTTGGAAACTATACATGTATGGTTTTTTAAATTAAGTTTGTTACACTAAAAATCTTCTCTTTCCTAGACGGATGATGGAGAAGATGACCTTAAAAAGGGTACACAGTTATTGGAAATTTATGCATTAGAAATTCAAATGTATACAGCACAGAAAAATAACAAAAAACTTAAAGCATTATATGAGCAGTCACTGCACATCAAATCAGCCATCCCCCATCCACTAATCATGGGTGTCATTAGAGGTAAGTAGGAGGAAACAGTCCAACTACCAGAACATTTAATGTGACATGTAGGCAGCTAGCTGGCTGGTGGGTAGAGCGCTGGGCCTAGGAGCAGGAGAGACACTTCCTAGCTGTCTGAACCCGGGCAAGTCATTTAACCTGTTTGGCCTCAGTTTCCGTATTTGTAAAGTGAGGACAGTAACAGCACTTGTCTGCCAGGGTTCTTGTGGTTATCAGATGAAATAACTTGTGACAGCGCCTTGAACATGGTAAGTACAGTAAAATATCATTATTTATAGCTGTAAGTTATTTTACTGACAGTAAATGTATTCTTTCAGTATCTTATAGAGAGAAGGAAGTGGCAAACCATTCCATTATCTTTACAAGAAAACCCCAAATGGGGTCACAGAGATTCAGACATGACTGAAACAACCAAACAAAAACATACTGTATATGCATTGTAATTTCTTGGCCAGGAAGCTGTTTGGTTTCATTAATTTAAAATTACATTTTTTTATCCTATAAAGTTTGCACCAATTCACGTTTACCACAAACTGACTATGTGAGAAATTGAAAATTCAAAAAAAACCTCCTTTCTATTTAAGCTGTAGCTGAGTGGGAAAAGATGGCAAGTTGATGGTTTCCTCTTGTCAGTTGCCTAAGGAAGAGATTGTCTTGTTTTTTAGTAAAAATTAACACAGTGAAAACCCTTTTCAACATACTGAATTAAATGGCCTACAACTTGCCACTGAATTTATTCCATGTGAATGTGACGCAGCATTCACTCTTGTGAGTATATACTCAGCACGTTGTGTTTTCTGTCCTTCACAGAATGTGGTGGTAAAATGCACTTAAGAGAAGGTGAATTTGAGAAGGCTCACACTGATTTTTTTGAAGCATTCAAGAATTATGATGAATCAGGGAGTCCCAGACGAACCACTTGCTTAAAATATTTGGTCTTAGCAAACATGCTAATGAAATCGGGAATAAATCCATTTGACTCTCAGGAGGTATATTTATACTGTATTATCTGTTGTCCTTTGCCATGTTGTTATTTCTAAGCATCTGTTAGGAAAATAAATTACTATCACTTTCTTGATACCTATATGTATATAGTTAATATGTATTTTTATTATTTTTAGGCAAAGCCGTATAAAAATGATCCAGAGATTCTAGCGATGACGAATTTAGTAAGGTAAGGTTTTGCCTCTGAGTTGAAGAAATTTACTTAAAACAGCAAGTTAAGAATTTAAATAGAGCACTTTTAAAAATAGGACCTTAATACTAAAATTTTTATCTTTTATGGTAATCACAATTTTACAATTTAATTGTCCAGTCTTCAGTATTCCAAAATAGCAGTATTAAAATAATTGAGCCTCTTCTTCCCTATAGAAATCAATAGTTATTATAAAGTTCTATCTGCACTCACTAGGTCTTAATTAGGATGTTCTGTGAAATATCTGCTTTGTTAGCCTTCATGTAGATATTACTTGTTGTTGAATGATGAAGTTGCGTATGTTTTTAAAGTTTCTATGGTGAAATCCATTGTCACATTCCTTTCTTCACCACAGATGTTAACTTATTCTCAAATCTGACCATTAATTGATTCAAAATGACAAATTTAAATGAAAAAATTAGATGTCATGAACACTCCCTGTTTTTACTTATAATACATCCCCCCCAGTACATTTTATGGTGAAGAAATTTCTTTTCCACTTTATTCTTTCCTTCTCTTGTCTTTGACACAGTGATCTAAGCTGCCCATCCACAAAATTAAAGCGTGATGGAAAGTAATTTATCCTTAAGCAAGGTTAATAAAGTTTTAAATCAAAAGACCATCTAGCTGTCTCCTACTCTTTAAATTCAGTTTTCCTCCCACTTTTCCTAGATTGAGTTCATCAAACTGAGCTTAATTAGAAATTGAGCAGGGTTGCACGTAGGGGCATTTGCTTGTGACTCCAGCATACTTGTAACCCTGTGACAAGATGAACAATTATGAATAGTTAGCCAGGAGCTATAGGAGCTGCTTAATCTTTTCTCCAAAAGTATTTATTAAAGCTGTGCTTTGAAAACTTGATGTTCTTATTATCTCTTTATGCAGTCATTTCTCTTTCTCTCTCATAATATGTGCACTGACATGTTCACTGTTGTTAAGTTTCATGCTTTTTGGCTTTTTCTTTGTTTTCCAAATGGCCCTTTCCAGCATGGTGACTGGTAGGAAAGAGAACTCTTAGGAGATTTAGATTTGTTATTTGATTGTTATTTAAATTTAGTTGTCTTTATTTGTAATTCAGCAAGGTTAAGAAGCTCAGAAATTACTGAAAGTTACTAACTTAACTATAGTAATGCCAAACAAAATAACCTGGGAAAAGACAAGACCAAATGAGAAAGAAAAAGGAAACTTCACCTACATGAAAGTGACAAAGACTCATTAGGCAAAAGGCTGACAAAGAATTCCTCCCTTACCTTTGTTTTCTAATTTCTTCTCTCCCTCACTCCTACCCACAGTCTCCTGAGTTTAGATGTAGATGCCATGAAGATAGGGATGGTGCTTTGGTAAGAAGAATGAATGTTGTCTGTGGAAGCCAGTCAGTAGAGCCACAAGGTTTTAAGTAACTGCATGAAAGATAAAGAGGAAAGGAACCCTTTGGTTTCCTGAGGTCTGGTATCCTAGGTTGTCCATTACAGTTTACTAGTCAGGAATGGAAACAGGCAAAAGGGAAATGTCATGAGGAAAAATAAGGATTATAGAACTGCTTTGAGGCCTTCCTATTATAAATCAGTCAGTAATGGAAGAACCTGAGACAATATAAAAAAATCAAGAGGTAGTAGATGGTTCAGTGCATCTGTGATCTCATAGATGTGAGGATTTCTTCCACCAGGGCAGATCACAACTTCTTCATCTTTTATGATTTTTTTTCAAATCCCTCCACAGAGGCCTTCATAGAGAATCTGCTCAACTTTCGGAGAGACTTGTTTAGTTTTTTTAATTTCTTCTGATTACCAGTGTATCAGTCAGACTAGCCATCCGGTTATTCACTACTCTTTACTAAATAATCCGTCTACCTCTTTATGGGGTTTGAAAAAGAAAATCCATCTGATTTCATGGAGCAGCTCAGGATCAATAAAAGCACTGGGAATTTTCCCCATGTAAGAATCTGTGCATTTCCCCCTCTTTCTCCTGCTCATTCTGTGCCAGGCTTGTCATCCTTTTGCAGTGTCTATGTATCCCACACATACATATACACGCATGCATACACACATACATGTGCACATACATGTTATTACTGTTGTTCAGTTTTATCAGTCATGTCCAACTCTTTATAATCCCATTTGGAGTTTGCTTGGCCAAGAGCCATTTCCTTCTCCAGCTCATTATACAGATAAGGAAACTGAGGCAAACAGAGTTAAATGACTTGCCTGAGGTCACACTGCTAGTAAGTGTCTCAGGCCAGACTTGAACTTAAGGAAATGAGTCTCTCAGACTCCAGGCCCAGCACTGAACCACTAGTTGCCTGCATGCATACGTACCTACCAGTGAGCTGGTTCAGTGAGGGGGCTACGATCTCAACAACAGATACTCTTCATCCGCTTGGGTGGCTATGGATTTAATCTGGCATTCTTTTTAGAATTCTGGGACTTGTAGTGAGAACACCATCTGCACGAAGGAACGTTCGAAGTATTTGGTCAGACATAGGGAATTTCTTCTCCATTTGGACTCTGCTTAATGTTGGTACACGCTGTCCAGTATAGAAACAAGCATCTTTTGCAAGTGTGCACCTTAGCATTTTGTATTTGGCTTGATGTTGACGATTAGCACATTATTGAAAAAAGTTGTCTCAGAAAGTCTTCTCTGATGTTAATTTATGCACAGGAGGCATCTTGAGAAAGGAGTCTTTATTTAAGGCCACATTTTGCAGTACTAAAACAAGTGCATTTTTATAATCAGTAAGCATAATGGGGTCTTATATTTGCTGTACTTTTCAGTAAATTGTAGACATACAGACATGATCTGCTTATTCCCTTCTCATGTTTTCATCAAGGATCCTCTCATAAGTGAAAATCTTCATAAAGATTTTAGAGAGATGGAAAAGCAGCAAATGGGTCAGTAGTTATTCATGTCCTCTTGAATGCTAATTTTCAGTAGTAACATAGTCCGTGATATTTTCCTAATCATTTGTTATTGTCCCCTCTTTCAGATATTTTATGAATCAACCCCACATTATTGTCTCTGGCACTGATTTCCTCTCAGTATACTTGGTCTGATCTGGCTGTTTCTTTGGTGCCATTTCCAATTTATCACAAAGCATTCCAAGAATAGTGTTAAAATGATGGAGTTTTGTATCCAGGGTTACTGAAATTTCCCACATACACTGTTCTCTCCCTTCTAAGGTTGTTCCCATTGTCTATAATGCAGTACAAGTGCTGGCTCTTTTCTTGAAGTACCCTTGATATTTAAACTTCTGAGTAGTCTCTAAGCCTTTGTTTTTCTTATTTCTTAATATTCAATCATATTTTACAACTTTTTTTGGTGCAATTCACCCCTAGTTTTCACCTGTATATTAAAATCATTCAAGAAATATTTGTGCTAGATGCTGGGGATCTAGACACACACACAAAAAATGAAATAGCCCCTTCTCAAGAAGCTTACATTCTAACGGTGAAGACACAAAATACTTGTATAAATAATGAGAATAAATACAAATTATACAAAGTTATTAAAAAAGCCATTTAGATAGGAGGAGACCAGCACTTGGGAGAATCAGAAAGGTCTTCATGTAGAGGGTGGTTTTTGAGTGGCATCTTTAAGAAGTAGAGGCATTTAATGAAGTAGAGGAGGTTGGAATGTATTCTAGGTGTGGAGGGTGACCAGCACAAAGGAGTTGAGGCAGGAGATGATGGGAGTTTTTGTTAAGAGCTCATTTGGCTGAATTATAGAGGACAGGATTGGAATAATACACAAGTGGGGGCCATATTATAAGGACTAAAGGCTAAATATAGGAGTTTATGTATCATCCTAGAGGCAATAAGGGGCCACTAGAGTTGATTGAGTTATTCGGGAAGTGACGTGGACAGACCTGCATTTAAGAAAAATCATTTTGGATGGCCGGAGGCATTCGAAGCAGGGAGATGATTAAGGGACCATTACACTAATCCCAGAGAAGAGATGAGGACCTGAACAGGTGGGTTGACTGTGTGGCTAGAGAGAAGGATTTGGCTACAAAAGATGTAATGGAGGTAGAAGTAAGACTATTTGGCAGCTGATGGAATATGTGGCCAGTCACTGCATCCCCTTTTTGGGGGAACTGAAGATCACACAGGTTAACGATAGTTACCCTTGAAGCTGAAATTTTAGCTTCTTTTTCTAGCTTCAGTGTTCAGTGCTCTTTCTATGGCACCACACTGGCTATTGAGGCTCAAAAGTGTGAAATGACTTTGCCCACGGTCACCTACTTAGGAAGTGTCAGAGGGAAGTTCTCTGTCCGTGACTCATGACCTCCAAGCCTTACCTCTCCTTCCACCACATGGTGCAGTCTTCATTCACGTTCACCGTGGAATCTCGTGATGTGCTCATGAACAGGTACATGAACACTTAAAGGGTTCCCAGAACATGATTGATCAAAAGATATGAGCAAATAGTTCTCAAAAGAAAAACTGCTAAGTATTTACAAACACATGAAGAAGCACCCCGGATCGCTAAGATAGAGGAATGTCAAAAGAAACCTGAGGCTTCACCTCACAGCCACACATTGGCAACAATGACAGCAGTTGGGAAAGGTGTATTAAACAAAACATGTTGTTGGTGGAGTTGTGAAATCATTTTGGACAGCAGTTTGGAATTATGTGAATAAAGTGGTTAAAATGTCTATACCCTTCGAACCAGAGGCTCCATTCCTGAACTTTTACCCTTAAGAAAGCTAACGATAAGAAAAGAGTTCTCAAAAAAAAAAAAAGTCCTCATATATTTCAGAATATTTATATCAGCAGGTTTTTTTGTGTGATAGTTAAGAATGGGAAACAAAGTACATGTCCATCCCTTGGGGAATGGATCAATAAATTGTGGTACATGCATGTAATAGAATATCACTATGCTGTAAGAAATATGTGTGATGAATTCAGAGAAGCATGAAAAGATCTCTATGAACTGATGAGGAGTGAGTTAAACAGTCAAGAAAACCGTATACACAACAACTACAACAGTGTTATTGGTTTGTTTGTGTTTTTTTTTTAACCACTTATGGATTGAGTACAAATCAGTATCATGTAACCCAAGCAAGTAAAAGCTAAGGGTTATAAACTGTCACTGAGGGTCCATGGGGCTTAAAAAGGCAAATGTCTGACTCCTAGTCCAGTGTTCTTTTGAACTACCATATGAGAGGGCTTATCCTGTCTATATTCAGTCCAAACTTGAGAAAACTTCAGTGAGGGCCTTTTCTATTTTAATTTAAAACGTGCTTTGGCTAAATAAATGGAGTTGATGATAGACTTTGATCACATTTTTAAATGTTTTGAGGGAAAGACTTTGGAGCTTTCCTTATTTGGTTCTAATGAACCTACAGAGCTGCCCAATTTCTTAATAATGATAACTTGAAACATTCACGACAGAAGCCCTTGTGATTTTTGCATAAGATTAAAAATAAATTCCTCATTAAAATGTGTATTTGCTCTTACTGCCCCTTAATTATTCTATCCCATAATAATAGTTTCAGATAATGCATTTTGGATAGGCAAGAGAGTAACGCTTGCTAATTTTATCTTCCTAGTCAGTTGGCAGCAGACTGCAGGGAAAAAATTCCTGTTGAAGCACTTGAATCTGCTTTCCCTAAAATGAAGTTATATTGTGATCCAGCAGATGGAAGTACAGCAGAGGTCATGCAGAATGGCTGATGAATATGACATATGTGTAAAGCAGACAGTGGTGCCATATCCAGAAGGTTGGCTTCTTCCTTCTCAGCACCTTTAGCAAGATTCACACAGTGCCTGACAGAACTGGTATCAACATACTCTTCAG
The DNA here is from genome assembly GCA_028658325.1 of Potorous gilbertii. NCBI lineage: Eukaryota > Metazoa > Chordata > Mammalia > Diprotodontia > Potoroidae > Potorous > Potorous gilbertii. The sequence goes on from CM053774.1 coordinate 3,083,746, forward strand.
TAAATTGTGACTGTAAATAGACCTTTGGCTCTCTGCAGTAAGGGGCTCCGTTACTGCTCTCTGCTTTGTACGTGTGTCCCATTTGGCAGCAATTTTTGTGATTGCTGCAGTAATGTTCCATCTTTCAGATCTCAATGGAACTTCATGGTTAGGAGCAAGAGAATCAGATGTTTTACTTGAAAGTTTTTTGTAGCTGTTAATGATTTCCTAAGAGATTAAAAACAAGACACTATCCTTTTTGACTGTCTTTTACAGAGGGTACATCCTTTTTTAAGGAGATTTAATTCTCATGTATATATATATATATATATATAAAATCTCCTGAATTATTTCAGTGATAATTCTTAGTAGGTAAAAGTATAATCATAATTAGAAATATCCCATTTAAGAATTGTGCTACATACAAAGTCACGGTCAGCTATAAATTGTGGCTAAATAAATTGAAGACTTCAGAGGTCATTCTAATAGTTTGCAGCTAAGAAAAAGGAAAGAACATTTATTGTCCTTTCTATAAATAGAACCAAATAGTTAAAGGAGAAAACCTATTTTACTCAGAGAAGGCCCGGGAAGAAGAAAGGTGGGCAGAGAATGTGTTTATCCCATGGAATGTTCAGTCCTTATGCATCATATTGTCTTATACCCTGATTTAGAGACAATGAAACAGGCCCAGAGATATTGTCATTTCCCTATTGTTGGGCAGCTGTTTATCTGGAAAGTAAGGCTTTAAACTCAGCCCTCCAGTCTTCAGTTTTCTGTTGTTGCCTTTTCCATTATACTATGATTACATGAGTTAGAGAATCTGGTAACCTGGGTATTACTATCTTTGGATTCTCTGTTTCTGCGTGGAGTGTATTTCCTTTAGACAAGGTCAGAATTCAGCCTTCCCTCCCCTCCCCTCCCCTTTTCTTTCAGTGCCTATCAGAATAATGACATCACTGAATTTGAGAAGATTCTGAAAACCAATCACAGCAACATCATGGACGATCCCTTCATAAGGGAGCACATCGAAGGTACGTTCCCTCTGCAGCTGAGGAGCTGAGCCTGGGGCGGAGGGCGCGGTGTGGTGTGCTTTTTGGTGAGATAGATGATACTGAGTTGAGTTACTTTTCTTGTATTTAGTACCTCATGAAATAGAGCATGATGTTCCTTCCCATTTAGGAACCGTAAGACCTTGTTAGCTGCTTCATCCGCTTCAGTTCATTGCTCTCTTATTTTCTTTATCTCTTTAGTGTTACTCTTTTCTGTTTTGATGTTTCTCTTTCTTACTGGTCATTGCATTAAAGTTAATTTGTAGAACGCACCTTTAAAAAGGAGCTAAAACAATACAAACTGACTTAAGGTGTGCTTGGATAAATATGCTGAAACTCAGAAGCCAGACGTACTGTGGCGTGAATTAAGTGTCTGACATTTCCATCATTGCACTAGTGTCCCACATATTTGTTGGACTTTCTGCTTGTGTGTGGATATAGGGCTTTTCATCAGTATGGACATAGCGTTAAGCTCTTGTCCCTCAACAGGAGCAGTTTTCCATGTAGCAGGCTTCTCTTCAGGATGCCTGGATATAGCTCAGTTGGTTCCATAGTGGATAGCTTCCTGCTTTTCCTTTCTTCCCTTCTGACTACGTTCGGGGAGCATTTATCAAGTACTTATTGTATGCTCAGAACTGTATTAAGGACTGTGTCATACAAAAATGAGAGAAGATAATTCTCTCTTTCCTCAAGGAATTTGCAGTCTGTTTTGATTTTTTAAAAAAAATTATATGTACAAATGGACAGTAGACGAGGAAATATATGAAAATTTGAGGTAGGTGGGGGGGAAGTTGGAAGATGAATACAGTGTGTATAAGCAGGCATTCCTCAACAAACATAATTTTCCACATCTGAGAAATGTTTCGGTTGGACCAAAATATTTTTACAAAAACATATGCTTTTAGTTTTCAGATTAAAGAAATGTTTGAGGTTTTTTTTTTTTTAGAAGATTGGTGAAAGAGTAATTTATTTTCATGAAACAAAAGTGTACATTGTTTTTATATATAGTTGCAATCTGTCCTTTTCCTATTATAGTTAATGTTGATTTAGGTTTTTATTTTTTTAACTCTTGTCTTTTCTTCCAGAGCTTTTGCGAAACATCAGAACACAAGTGCTTATAAAATTAATTAAGCCTTACACAAGAATACATATTCCTTTTATTTCTAAGGTACTTATCACTAATACAGAATCTCTTACTAATAGTGTGAGTTGTTGAATGTAGCATACATATCTTCAGTTTGAAAGACTAATCTGTATTAATTAGTCATCATAGTTATAACATCTTATTATGAATTTATATCTACTTTAATTTTACTATGAAATGGTACTGAAATGTTTCCTTGGCATAAATTTACTAAGGTAGAAAAAATTTTAATATGCCAGAAAAATTGGGTTTTTTGACACATGTATTACTTAAGAAATATTAACTTCAAACACAGTAAACTTGGGAATGAACAAGTAAAATATTTAGTTTTATGAAGCTAAATTTTTTTGTTAGACTTGTGTTTAAAAAGTGTTTTAGAGGTCGCAATGAAAAAACATGCAGACATTTCTGTATGCAGTTACTTCTGTTAAATAGTAAATGAATTAAAAGTATATCATAATTTGCATGAAATCTAAAAGCAGTGAAATTATTCAGTGGAAACATAATGAGTCTTCTGTCTTAGGAATTAAACATAGATGTAGCTGATGTGGAGAGCTTGCTGGTACAATGCATATTGGATAAGTAAGTACTTTTTCATTTGTATACTTTTTAATTGCAAAATATAAAATATTCAATGATAAATATAGTTGTGAAATATTTTTTTTCCTTAAAGAATTGCTGTAAGGCTATATACTTTTCCCCTGATAAAAACTATGGGGGTTTTTTTTGTGTGTGTATGTATGTGTGTATGCATATATATTTGTTTTATTAAAGCCACATTAGATTAGAGAGATATGGCTTATGACAGGTACATTTTTTTGACATTTGAACCCTGAAAAAATTGTAAATTGTTTCTTTGGAAAGACTTTTTTTTTAATCAATATGTAGGTCATATTGAGAATGATTTAGTCTTCAAATTGTCAAGTGTAAGACACAGGGAGATAAGATTACAGTATGCCCCCACTACCACCAAACTAAGACATTATTTCTGTGTGTTACTTGATATTTAATTTTTATTAAGTTATATCTAAGCATGTTGATGATCATATCTCATACTACTTTTTTCTTACATTTGGATTAACTTGAGAAGATGTTGCCTACATTCTGCTTTCTAGCTAAATTTTTTGTAAGACACATAGGAACCCAGCACTGTGGAGTATTGTCAGATTCTACAGACAGCAGTTTTTTCTTTTGTGTTCTTTGATAATTTGGTTTTTTTTCTGAAGCAACGTTCCAGACATATGCATAGTGAGTGTTTTGTAGACACATTGTCTTTTATTTATTTCTAGTACTATTCATGGCCGAATTGATCAAGTCAACCAGCTCCTTGAACTGGATCATCAGAAGAGGGGCGGTGCCCGGTATACTGCACTAGATAAATGGACCAACCAGCTAAATTCTCTCAACCAAGCTGTAGTCAGTAAACTGGCTTAACAGAGAACAAGCTTTTACAAGACATACTTAAGGCAACAGTGCAGTGATGTAAACCTTAAAAGAACTGGGAATGGCAAAACTACTGTCGGTTGATGTGCCCTGAAAATTATTGGAGTTATGGCAGAAGTGCTTTTTTGATCAGCTGGTTTGTGTTTTGCTGCTGCATTTATCCCAAGAAAAACAGCTTTAATCTCCAGAAGAAAACCAAAATGCCATGGGATTTATGCTGTATTGACATCTTGCCCTAAACATACAACATCATAGTAATTTGTCATGGGCAACTAATGACCAGAGAGAAGATTTTTGTCATGATTTTAAATACACTGACACATTACTGTTGGTTAAATTTAAACATGTTTTACCTGCAGAAATTCTCTCACAGAAATAACCTGCAATAACTTGAAATGCATACCCTTTTGAACACTTCCTTTTCTCATGTATGAATTAAAATGTTTGCTGCATTTTGCAAAATGTCAATTCTCCAAAAATGTGTCCGTATATTTCTGTACCTGCAGTGTAGTGAAGGTTTAGACGAAACCCCATGATGAGAGTGGCACACTGTCACTTAGGTTTCACGCAGCAAAATAAACCGTGCAGCTCAGAAATTGTACAGTTTGGTTCTTGATGTGTTTTTTATTATATCTGAGTTTTGTTTTGTTTGTTTTGTATTTTAGAGATTTCGAATTATTTTATCTCCAATTAATGATAAGCTATTTGGGGATAAATGAATTGATTTCCTATTTTTGAGGTTTGGCTTTTTGGTTTTTTTTTTTTTTTTTTTACTTTTGAAGTAGTTTGTTAACAATATAAAGAGAAACAGACTAGGTATTTAGTAGTCTTAAGTTGGGTAGTAAGCTACTTGGTAGAATAAAATTTGGAAAAGAAAATTACCAAAAATAATGGGCAGAGTTTCTTATTGTCTCTTGAATTTCAAAAATTGCTAAAAGACTTTAAATTCTGTAGTAAATCCTATATGTGACAGTGTGGTAGACTACATACTCTAACTATAGAAAGTGATTTTTTTTTTTTTAAAAATCACAACCATACCAGAACTTTATAATTTTCACCTTGGGAGGTTAGACACTTGTTCTAATGATGCTGCAGCTGCGTGGAACCAAATTGAGTCATCAGTCTAAAAACTTTGGAATCCCCTTTCATTTTTACCCCTCAACTGTTTGCGGATCACCTGCTGAATCCACCAGACACTGTTCCTGATGACTTTGGAGTATTGCCAGAAATTAAATCTATTCTCACAAGGCAAAGATTTTCTACTTTTGAGGTCTTCAAAGAACGTGTCACAGGCCATGGAAGCAGTATCCAAAGACGATTTAGAAACATGCAGGGCAATGGCAGCATTGCTGGAATGAGTATATTGCCTCACAAGGTGACCACTTTAAAAGGGAAAGTGCTCATTTGGATAGCCAGGGTCTGACATGTTTGTTAAAAATCTTATTACTCTACACTTAGAACAGTCAGAACCAAGAGGAAACGTTAATATGGTTAATTTATTTTTTCTTTGAATATCATCTCTTTCTGACATACAAAGTACAAGTGAGTGGCAGGAGAACTTCACAGCCTTTAGAGTGAAAACGAAGTGTTGTTGGTGGATAAAACCTATTGTCATCAGCGGTACCAGCATGGACTTCAACACAAGGCATGCTTCTTCAGTTTTGTCAGCATTTTATGGAGATGTGTGGTCTATATTTATACTCTAGCTCTATCATCTCTAGATTTAGGAAGGCAGTAACCAATGTCTATCCAGTTAAAGCAGCAAATGAACAGCTGGACGTTGGAAACTGTAGAACATTGGAAGAAAACCAAAAATGAGTCATGTCTGTGGTAGGGAATAAAAGAGCGGAAGATGATTTTATCATAATATGTGTATTTTCTCCTCTTTCCTTTGTTACAGGGGTGTTTTTTCAATATATAAAATAGATATGTGCTTATCCTTAGGGTTTGGAAGACCCTTTATTGCCCAAATCACAATAGCTGTCAAGCGAAAGGCAAACAAGTGACTTAAGATAAGAGTGGTAAACAAACATTTCCCTGCATTGGTTGGTAGACTTCAGAGTGGTTTCTCTCAGGATCCCCAGTGTTAGTAGGATGGATCTCCCAGTTCTCCTGTTCCAGTTTTGTTCTGTTCAGTAGTACACGTTTTTATATAGAGGAGAAAATCATCAGCAAACTATTACGTTAAAGGAAGGAACTATAATTTCAAGTGGCATATAATTCTCAGAGAACATCCCTACATAACTGATTTTCTCCATGGCTTTGGTTGGAGAATTAGTCTAAATGTGGCTCTTCATTAAAATCTTTAATTTACGTATAGTTACTTCAGTGTCAGTGAAATCTAATTCATTATTTACAAAGGTATACTTATAAGTGTAATCATTTAGATTACATAGTTTAGTCTTGGATCCAGAATTCGTGCTTAATATCTATTGACTAACACTTGGAACAGCATTTGATTTTTTTTTTCTACTGAACATTTGAAGTTCTATGTTTTGTTTTTCAAATTTTGTAAGATTGCAATATGGATTAGAGATTGAATTTAATTTGTATTTCGGCAGGCAGTTGTGCTAGATTGGCAAACTCATGACGGTCTATTAATCAATTTATCCATGGTTCTTATGAAACAGTTTTTGTCTTTAAATTATAGTATCATATTTTCACCTAGCGTTTTTACCCTAAAATTTTGTAGTCATCCTTTGCCCTGCTGCAAACTTAGGCAGATATCGTGCATATATACATGCATCTGTAGAAGAAAGGTTTCTCTCTGCTTCTGCCTCATCCCCTGAAGTTGACTGCAGTGGTAGTTAGTGTAGATCTATGTACACACAGAAGTATTTATGTGGGTGTGGGTGTATACACACTTATATCAATTGTTCATTTCAGTGTTTTCTTTTTGGCTCACACTATAATACTTGGTTTACATTTTTACATAATAGAAAATTAATATGAATGTACTCTAAATGGTCCTTTGGCACTTTAAAAAAATTCTTAGAATGTTAGTAAATGTATTGATTTCATTATGTGTTCTAACTAATAATTAACTAGGTAATGGTGTATCTTTTCAAGACGAGTGAAAATTTGATCTCACTTTGTGACTATAAGTTAAAGGAAGCCTATTTTAAATGAGGCACATGATTTGCGGTACAGTATCATTGCAAAGGGGAAAGAACATAGACCTTTTCCAGACAAAAGACCCATTCATCTGGTAGTATTGTTAGAAAATGTGGTAACTATTTACATCTCCATTAATTGAGTGATTTTTTAAAAAACAATTTTTATCAGTATTTTGTGTGACGTGATAGTGAATGCAGGTAAGTAAACTTTTTGGAAATAAAATGTTTAACATGTCAAGTGGGCATTTTACCCACTGAGTTTCCCTCAGTAAAGGTGCCTTGGAGAAGATATACAGGAACTATTTTTGCCAGAATTGTTTTTAAGCCCTTGCAGTTTGACCTAGTTTGAAATGTGTCATATTTCATAGGTGCAGGGAAGTAGATGTTAAATTAATTACAAAGTTATTTTTGACCTGTATAATTGAAATTATGCTTCAAAAAATGTTTACTCCAAGTGGGAAGGAGTTGTTTTTCATTTAAGTGTTGCTTTTATTTGAAAATACATTTGAAAGTTTGTGGGTTTTTTTTTTTAAAACCTGATTCAGGCATTGAAAGTAAAACCCTGTAATTCCTACTCTTGTTGATGTTATTTAGATGCCGAAATAGAGCAAAGAATTTCATTCTTTTGTCATTATTTCTGTAATGTCTCAATTTTATAACACTTTGTTTACTAAGTTGCAGTAACATAATAGCCCTGTTCAGTCCATACGTTATGACCCCAAGTTTACAATTGAGGAAACCAAGTCTCAGAACTGATGAGTGACCTACCAAGGTCGTACAGTGAATAAATGAAAGAGCCAGAAATGGAACACAGGGTTTTCTGATTCTGAGCTCCATGCTCTCCCCATTACAGCCTCCTGTTTCTGTTCTGTTTACCATTGGAAGGCAGAGTTTTGGATTAAAATCCATGCAGCTATGTCTTTAAGAAAGGAATTAACTTTCAACTGTTCTGTTCCAGGGTTAGAAAACATGACCAGAAGTTAGAACAAGAGACTAGGTGTCATATCACACAGCTTGCTATTTTTTTTTTATTTGTGACCAAGAACAAAACATTTCCTCTAGTTTTTTGGGGCTTTAATTGCACCAGCATCTTTTTCAGGCAACTTCATGTATTGGTGACAAGTTTCAGGTTCTACATAAAAACTCTTAGAGCCATTTTTTGTATGTCTGTATTTTCTAAGTAGTGTGCACATTAAAGGTTCTTAAGTTGTGGCTTAAAACTATTTTAAATCATCAAGAAGGACTGGAGTGTTACGGTAATCATCTGAATCTTTTGGAATGGAGTATGGAAAAGTGCTGATTAAGTCAGAATTTTAATGCTATGAAGAGGATTTATGTTTTGTGAAGCTAAGCCCTACAAATAAAAACTAAATTCAACTTGCTGTTGGTGATTCATGACATTTGCTTCCCAAACTGAAATGTAGCAATTATTTTTTTCTTTTAAATCCTGAAAAAATTGCTTATTTTTTAAATTTTATATAATATTCCATAGAAAAAAATATTGTTATTCCATCCCCATGAATTGTTGTGGGATTCTTTTATGACCTGCAGGCATGCCAAAGAATTTCCGAGTGGCACACAAAAAATGTAGAGGAAAATATCCACAGGTTGTACGGGCCTGGTCTAATGCATTATCTTATGTTTGCCCAAATAGTTGCACTGACATGAAATTATAAGTGATGGTCTGTTTTTCAGCATAGCTGACCAATACAGCATTTAATATGTAAAAACTTAATTAGTTCCTTGACTTACCACAGGTTAACTTTCCTGTATAATTTGGAAAACATGATCTTCAGCATCATATGAAAACAAATGATCAGTAGTCTTTCACCTATACTACCCAAGAAGTCTGAAAAATATTGCCAGGGATACAGTTGTAGATGCTTGAAATGATCTTGAGAAGGTAAATATTTTTAAATGGTTCCTAACGTATTTAGATGCATTGGTGTTATAATCTGAAATGATTACTCCTTCCTCTGGCACAAATTATATTCCTTTGTGCCTTTCTGTACAATTCTTAACTGTGTCATAAGATACTGTTATCAAATGTTAAAAGTGGCTGACTTGATTGGCATTAGCTATTTTAGTTTCTTGAAAACTACTGCCAAAGACTTCATTTGAATGAAATAACATAGATTTATTGATCATTTAAATAAATCATGACTTACAATACTTGATCATATGTGAAATTGTTGTCAGACTTTCCCCTGCAGTTAGTCATATTCTAATGACGGCACATCCAATGAGGGTAAATACCAATGACATTTCAGTACTGTATATATTGAATTTCCCCGTTTTGTTACAGTTTTGTTCATCACATTTCAGACCCACATTATATATAGTTTAAAATAACACTTGCTAGGAATTTGATTAAAATATTGTCATCAATAATCTGCAGCAGTGAAAAGAAACAGTAACATAGATATCAACAAAACATTTGATTTTGGAATGGTTCATGTGAGTTGCTCTCCCGCTTCTGTTGTGCTTAAGCCTAATATTTAAATTCATTTGTATTTCCAGAGTTCATACTGATTAGGTGGAAGGGCAGATGGTCAGGAGTGTGCTGCATGGCAAAGAAAGCCAGCAAATAATTAAACATCCATTAAGGATTTTCCTTGAATGAATAATTGAGAATTGGCTAGTATATTTAGGTGAGTCAGAAGGTTTGAATGCCATACTTTTAGCACAAGACTTCTGACTCATCCAAGGAGAAATGACTTGTAGGTTAAAAAAAATTACATAACCAGTCTTAAAAACATTTACTGTGTAAATCTTGGTTAGATATTCTTAGCGCCAGGCAGATATTGTAGCTATCAACAGTGCAAGTTATGTCATTGACTACATATAGCTCAATGTTTTGTACTCTTAAGAGCGTGCTTTTGCATTTTTAATAACTAAAATTTTCAGAGAACCTGACTTAATCATGGCTCTTTTTCATAGAAGAAAAGTTGGTGTGTTCTTTTGGGTTTTTAGATCATGGGTAAATTGTTTTCCATCCTAAGATTGCATTGCTATATACTTTGAAACATCCAAAGAGGTAGAATTTGCCTCTCCTGGCCTAAAATAAGTTTTCTTCATAAACATCCTGAAAATATAAAAATCAACATTTCTTACTTAGGATTTAAGTTTACTGAAAAAGTTCATCACAATGCCACTGAAAGAGGAAGAAATACTATCCCAATTTTGAATTTTTGGAATGAAAATGAATAGTTGAAACTACTGGGGATTTCAGCAAAAGCTAGTAATATTCTCAGATCAGCTTTTTAACGTTGTTCAGTAGGACATCCCCAGTTTCTCAAAGAACTTAATAAATTTAAAAACTTTGAAAGTTGACGAGGCAGACAAAGCCATGATCAACAGCCCTAAAGCTGCCAAGTAAATTTCCAAAACCTGTTCTTTAGTCACACGCTGAAAAACATCTTTTTAAGATGAAGAGAGACTTGGTACCACATAAAGAGGGCCAGGTCTTGGAGTCAGAAGCCCTGAATGGAACCCTTCCTTTGATGGTGTTGTAGCTGCAAGGCTACAAGGCAAGTTACTTAGCACCCCAGTGCCCAAGGCAGGTCTCTGAAAACAAGTTAAGAAAACATTCACATAGACTTCAACCACGTTGATAAAAATCACGGACCTAAAGCAAAACAATTTTTTCCTCAAAACAAACTTAGAAGACTGAAAAGAAGAGCAGACAACCTACTGGCCACTACAAGAAGTGCTGTAAATGTGTTTCAAAGGGCTGGGAGAGCAGGTATTAATTTACTGAGATAATCACAGCCCAGGTTCACTCTACGAACATTTCCGTGTTGACACTTCACAGCTTGGTGAGCTCCTCTTAGGCTTCCTTGATTTTTCTTTGTATACCTATCTTCCCCAACATGTTTCCTGATTTCTGTTTCTTCCACTCCATCTTCCGATATGTTGTGATTAAATGTAACTTTGTTACCTTATTTGTAAAGTAAGTGGAAGACTAGTTTCTTTTTAAAAATTAAGTTAATTTGCTTTTAAACTTCTGTGTTACCGTCAAGGGATTTTTTTTCCTTTGACTTAGTGGCCTTAAATAGAAAAAAGAGTAATTTCCCTTTACCCTGATCTCATCAATGGAGTACTCAGTTGAAAGTTGAATAGAAAACTGGGATAGCATAGAGTATGAATTAGCATTGGAGTAGTAAGCACCGATACTCTGGTTCAGGTGGATAATTCTGACTTACTGCTGAGTCTTTCATATTGACAGTCCACACCACATTAATGAGGCCCCAGTGGGTTAGAATGCTAGAAAGACTGGAAGGAAAAATAGACCTTCTATATGCCCCACCCTCCTTCATTCAGTTTGTTAGGTAAGGAAAAAGTTCTTACCAAGGTTCTCATATAACAGATGGTGAACAGCTCAGTAATCCTGTATATTTATACAGTTTTTACATTATATTTTAGGGATAAAAGTGCTTACCTCCTGCTGTATTTTGTATAAATAATAACTAAGTAAAACAAGCAGAATTCATTAGAAGTTAAAATTCAGTATCCATACACTCATAAACCTTCAGGAGGCAGTGTGGCACATAGTGGAAAACCAAGACCTGGTTTCATGCTGTGCTGTGGACCTCTGCTAGCTTGGTGACCTTCAGCAAGTTATTTACCCTCTTAGTGCTTTAGGCAACTCTAAGACTAAGTTACAGGAGAAGGTAGGACTTAACATCGGTAGAGGAAATTTACTCATTGGGGGAACTTCATGTCAAGGGAATCCACAAGTCTAATCCCTTTCCCTCTCTTCTAGGAAGTATCACTTCCTGTAAAACACTTTAAAATGTGTCTTCAAAATTTATTTTTCAGACAGTTGCAGTTCAGTTTTTATGAACTCTTGTAACCAGTAATCAGAATATCTGGAGTCAGTTGTATTTACCAAACATTTAATAGTTCCTACAGTATTGTACTCTCACAGTGTTTATGAAATATTTACTTATCTAGGTAAACAATGCCTATTTATCAGCTTCCATTATATCTTAAAGATCAGTAAAGTTGGGTATTAATATTTATAGAGCTCTCTCAGAATCAGAAGTTACATATCATCTAAAACGTGAACACTAAAAACATCTAGGATCAGGAACAGAGCTTAGTATTTTGAATAGTAATTAAAGGATTCCATAGTGAAGGAGTAAAGCCCCTCAAGACCCTTGGCTTTGTTATTTTTAAGCCCAAGATCATGCGCTTACCTACTTAAAACCCTAAGGGAGAACATGAGTTTTATGATCTCGTTCCTAGTCTAGAGCTTTGACTCTGTAGTCAGATTCAAATCCCACCTTCACTTTTGGCAAATTACTTCACTTCTCATCTGTAAAGTGGGGAATGATAGCGTCTGCATCATGAGATTGTGCGGATCAAATGTACTTGTGTAAAAGCACTTTGCAAATCTTAGAAGTGAATTCTTATCATGACATATGGGAAGCATGGTCTGTATGAAATTTTTCATTGTGTATGCTCCCAGCACATATACTAGAGGAACTTTCCTGCAGTTTATACTAGCTCAGAAAGGAAACTCAGAGCATCCAGGTTTGGAAATATATTACTATATATGTTATTTGCTTTTTAATCTTTGCCTAGCATTGGGATAAACTTAAATCTGTGCAGAAGGTTTGGTTTTGGGGGTTGGTTTTTTTAACCTAGAACGTCGGCTCTTTGGTTAGTCAGGTAAAATGTGGTTCAAGACATGAGCCCTGGTGGAGCAAACTAATAGGAACATTTGTCAGTGAGTGGAGAAACTAATGGCCCTTCTTCTGGCCCTCCTTTTAGTGACCAGAGTCCCAAGTCCCAGGAAAGCCCCCATCATTTCTCTCTGTTCTCCCTTCTTGCACGTTTCCACCCAGCTCTTCATCCTCCTTCTTCCTCACCTTTCCTCTATGACATTACTGAAAATATTACATTTTATTAAAAGTGCAGTGTAATGTTTGCCTAGTTCTCTAGAGATAATGAGTAAACGTTATGCCACAGTTTCATTGTGACCTTCCCCTCGTGGTCTGTAGCCAGTTTCCCCTCACTTATTCCTTGCTGTAGATAGACTAGCTTTATAGCTTCACACCAAGATCAGGTCAGAGGACCCTTCTCCCAGCTGTTTCTTCATTTTTGCATGGAGATGACTCCATACTCTCTCCTTTTATCCCTCTGTAGTTTCCACTCTCAAGGATATGAAGAACATTTTTCCATTATGGAGTATAGATAGTGATACTAGTTTATGTAGGAGGAGATAGACTGAAATAAGCAGCTCTGCCTAAAAGAGGATACATGAGTTACCTTAGGTTTAGGGGCTTCTTTCTTTTTTCCCCGCTTCCTTTTTTTTTTTTGTACCAGAATTGACTTTTCCCTATGAGTATCAGTCAGTGTGTTCAAAATTCTCCCTTTCCTATTTTAGTAGAATGTGCCTCTGGGGAAAGAGATCAGGAACACCAAGAGGTTCATGCTGTTTTCTTCAAATATAATGTCTGTACCCTGGAATGAGGCCAAACAATATGGGGTACAACAGGGAGATCAGGTAGAGGTAAAAGGGATAAGAGTGATTGATAAAGAGATTGAGGAATAAAGGATAGTTCAAGTGGGGTGGGATAGTTGGTAAGGGACTCAGATTGGAGTTGGGATTGCAAATGGAGGTTTTAAACTGCTATTCCTTCACAAAAAGATGACTGTCTTCATTTAGCCCATGATGTTTCCTAGCAAATCAACAGGCTGGCTCAATGAATGCTAAGTAGAAAAAATTGGAGTCCATTGGGGTGAGAGGCAGATAACCTTCTTATAAAGACAGGTGCTTGTTTAGAGGAATTTTGTGTAGTACTGTCATGCTACGCTCATGATTACCCAGTGGTTATCATTCTGTAGAAATTATCTCAGGTTAATCCTACCAAGCTGGAAAGATTGAATTCAGATCCGGTGATAGGTCTTTATGTCTATTGTTCAAGATCCAGCTTCATCACCAGAACCTTGATCACGTGGTTCAGAATCCACTTGGAGGAAAGATGATAGTGGTGGTATGATACTCCAGATTTGGTGTAGAGGACCCAAGCTGGATTCCCAGTTCTACTCCCTGCAACCTTGGGCAAGTTATTTAAACTCTAGCCATTACTTTCCTTTGGACTGAAGGACTGCTGCGGTCCCTTCTGGCTGTCTATATGCTTTTGAATCAGTCTCCATGGAGAAAGTAGTGCCCAAATTAATGAAATCACCAATCTTTGATATGTTGAAGTATCTGACTATATAGGTATGTGTATATGTGTACATATATGTATGTATACATATATATGTACCCACCAAAAGTGTCAGAAGAATAGGTGGGGTACATTTGTAAGTGCCCTGTTTTCGTAAAGGGAACAGTCTTCAAATGGCAAAACCAGTAAAAGTTGCATGTATTGTAATCTTGCTATATATGGATGGTACATTTGCCTGAGTAAGAACTCCTGATTTTAAAAAGAAGTTCTTTTCCCCATCTCTTCCCAGGGCTCCCGGGATCCTCAAGGGCCATTGCTTCCAGCCAGTCATGCAGCTTTGTTTAGGCTGCGTATTTTTGCTATTATTTTTGTTGCCCATTCTTAGATTCCCCAAAACATTTTGCAAGTTTCTTTTTGCCTTTCAGGGATTTTCTGCCTAGAAAAGTCACAAGATTTCATTGTATGTTCCTACTTTTTTAATGAAAAATACATGACATTTAAAAGTTAATCAGTTACTTGGCCTCCCTGGCACAGTGTCTGGAGATCTTGAAAATAAATGGAAAGAAGGAATTGGGGGAATAAGTTTTTGGTCAGTATAGGAATCAAGTATCTTTTACCCTTATAGCTTGGATAATGACTAGTCTATACAAGTGACATAAATAGCTTACAGGAAGTGTTTTGAGCAGTTACAAAAAGGAAAATATTAAATGAATAACTAATTCCATAAGTAATCAATAAACAAGTTTTATAACATTTGTGTAATGCCTACTATATACCAGTCACCATACTAAGCAATTTACAAATATTTCACTTGTTCCCCACAACAACTCTGAGAAGCTATTACCCCCATTTTGTAGTTGATTTAGGGTGATTGCTCAAGGTCACAAGGTAAATCACACAGCTAGTAAGTGTAGAAGTCTGCATCTGACCTTACATCTCGCTAACTCCCAGAGCCAGTCCTCTCTCCACTGCGCTGTCTTAGATTCAAGTGTCTTCAGCAACTTGAAATTCCTTGCTTTTTACCCATCTGTGTGAAAATAACATAGGACAAAAAAAAAAAAAGATAGCAAATATACCAAGCAATCCCGTGAAAACTTGGAAGTAATTAGCTTCACAGGAATACCATAAAGCCTGTATCTGGAAAGTGGATACCCCTGGGTGACCTGAATTCTACCAGCATTTGCTTGTGCATAAACCAAAGCATTAATCTACATGTGTCTTACAAGAGAATTTTACAATACTCTTCACCCTAGATGTTTTACCTATATTGAAAACCTGTCAACTCACAAAGAATCTTAATTTGGAGCCTGCAAGCTTCTTTTTTGGATTTTTTATAACTTTCACTATCATTCATTTCCTTTGTTATCATATGTGTTTTACAGAATTAAAAACATTCTGGGAAGGGGCTTCATAGAGTTTACTGGATTGCCAATGGTGTCCACAATGCAAAAAAAAAAAAATGTTAAAAACCCCTGCTGTAGAGGAGGCATAGCAGCATTGCACCCACAACCCAAAAGGACATTTTCCAAGCTTTATATTTTGTTCTTGAGTGCAGCAGAAAATCCCTTTAAAGTGACCTTTAATTTGGTATGTATGGCAGGAACAAGGGTTTGGTTTTTGGGGTTTTTTTTACAATAAACAGTATTTGACAACAGCTCATTATTTTTTTTTTTTGATCTAGCAAATATCTTAGCAAAATGTCATTGTAGAGTGTGGGTCAGCATAACTTGGGATGGGATTCCTCTCCCATTCCATTGCATTCCATGCTGAATTTCATTCATTATACAAAGAAGGGACTGTAAGAATTCACTACTAGCGAATAGTAGGATGTTTCACGAACATTTTTGGTCAGGGCAGTTCTCATGTTGTTTAAGATACCTGAACCAGCTGAATTTAATTGTATTTTTAAGCAAGCTCCTTAGAAAGCCCACTGCATTGTCTCACAGTGTGGTCCTGTTGAATGTGCTTTTGAGACCCTCTAATTACACAAATGTAAATTATTTTTCAAGTTTGTTTTTTCCCTCAATTTTTCATTATTGTTCTACTGACTTTCAAGGGTTCCTCAGTCCCCTTTTGTCACGCTGCCTTCTAACATATGGCCCTAGAACTGTGTTGTTACAGTTCTCATGAGAAGGTCTGACAGAATTTGGAGTACCGGAATGATTTAGAATTTCCCTGTGCATCAGTCAGATCAATCAGTGTCAGTCAATGGACATTTATTAATTGCCTACTGCTGTGTGCTAAGCTCTGGGGATACAAAAGGAAACAAAAATTAGACCCTGCCCACAAGGAGTTTACAACGTAATAATGTAATGCAGGTAGGTGGG
The DNA here is from genome assembly GCA_028658325.1 of Potorous gilbertii. Taxonomy (NCBI): domain Eukaryota; kingdom Metazoa; phylum Chordata; class Mammalia; order Diprotodontia; family Potoroidae; genus Potorous; species Potorous gilbertii. The sequence continues at coordinate 3,099,985 of CM053774.1, forward strand.
TAGGTGATTGGTTTAATGGAAACATGTTCCATCACTGTTAATATGGTTATATTTTATGTTAATAATAGTTCATTTGAAGATGAACTGAAAGTTATTCCATTTTATCTCATTTTTAAAATAGTGATAATATTGGATATTGACATCTAGCCATGAGTTTGCCAGTGCCTATTGCTCTCTGCCTTGGCTTCCTCTTTCACACACTTGCTCATTAAGAATCAGAATCATTCCCTGTATTTGTATTTCCCAGTACCTGGCACATACAGGCTCTTAACAGGTGCTTTGTGATACATTCCTTCCCCATATGTACATTTTCCTTTGTGTGTATGTTAGCATTTTAGCTGTTCTCTCATATTTCTTCATCCTTCCTTGCATAAGCATTGGTACTTGTGGGTAAATGAATATGCTAAATTATGTAGGAGTGTCTGAATATGGATTCTGTGTAGGCCTGTTATTAGAGAGGTAGGTGCATATGAATGGAAAGGTTAGGCAGATACAGTGGGCGAAAATGTTTTTCTTTTGTCAAATGTGGCATCTGCTGGTGCCATAGGGAGTGTGGCATGTGCATTCTTCATAATTTACAAAGAATTGTAGCAACCAAGTAGGACTGAAGTGCCAGTAGTGGCCTAGCCCTCTACCTAGCTTTGCTCACAGTTGTCTCAGGTAATGGTGTTAGCTTGAGAAAGCATTGTCTAGTTCCGTGGTATCCAAAGTTGGAGCTTGACTCGAAGGGGCCATGTGACCAGCCAATCAGAGGGTGGGAAGATGGATGGTATTTCATTCTACCCCTAGACACCCCCAAATAACCTATCCCTTTCAATATTTTCCTGTCACATCCCCCCTCACTGATGACCTCCTGGGATCCACCCTAGGTATAGGAGGTTTGAAACTGACCTAGGCATCTGCGATAGCTCACCATAGGCTCACCATTCAGCTGCCAAATCTTGCCATTGATTCCTCCACCACATCTCTTGCATTCAGCCCCTTATCACTACAATGCAGCCCCTAAATTGAGACCCTTATCACCTCTCCACTAAATGCTGGCAATATTTTCCTAATCACACTCCTTGCTTCAAGTCTTTTCTCCAGTAAATACATCTTCTATATATCTGCCAAAGTCACTTTCCCAAAGCACAGGTTGGAGTGTTGCTCTCCTACTCCGTACATTCCCGTGGCTTTTACCCTAGGATCAAAGAGTATCCGTCTTTATCTCATCCATTTTTAATTTCAGTTTTTGTGCAAGCTTCATAATACACCATATGGCACATGATACATGAACATAATTTTTAAATAAATATATACATTAGGGGAGCAGAATTTAAAAAGTTGGGTGACCATTGGTCTAGTGTAACAATGGACCAGAGACTCAAGTGTTTTGAATAAAAGTCCAAATATAAAGGTTTATTTTCATTATTAAGTCTCTGAGGTTTCTATGATTTATGAATCCCTCCAGCTAAACCTATAACAGCAGTCCCATGAGAAAGCAGGCCTGGTGGCAAGGCATTGTGAGGAGATTGGATAGACTTAGAGCTAATGCCAGGTAGGTTTCAGTCTCTCCTTTGCCCAACAACTTCGCTTCCTGCTTTGGAACCTCCAGATCTACACACAAGCAGGCCATAGAATCACATTTTCATAGCATGACCCCAGAGTGAGAGACACCAAAGATATGGCAACACTAAAGGCTTGGGGGCGAAAGCAGTCTGGTGTAGTTGAAATCTTCTAGCTGTATGTCCTTGAGCAAATGACTATGCCTCTCTAAGCCTATATTAATCTGTAACATGAGGGAGTTAGATCAGACAACCCCTTTCCATTTTTAATATTTGTAGCTGTAGTGGATTTCTAAGTCAAGACCCACTTTACCAAAATGTTCCAGTGCCAAAAAGTACAATCCAGCTATGAGTGCTTCAAAGGGTATACTCCCTACATTAAAAACTAAACAGAGCTCATTTTCAGAAAATTAGGGGGAGAGAACTGAAAACTTACAAAAAATTTAGAAACTTTAGGTCGTAGACCACAGCATGGTTATTTTTCCAAATCTCCTCACTTAGCATCTGCATCTTGAAAAGTTCAACTTAAATTTAGGGAATTTATTAGATCAATACAAGAGTAACGAGACAGAAGTTTTAAGACTTAGCACCAGTACAATGTCTACCATATGTTTTCTTCCATTAAGGAAAAGCACTTTTCAACTAAAGCTAAATGTTTGGGGTGGGGCAGAGTGGTGCTTTTTAAAATCAAAATCATAGAATGTGAGAGCTGGGAGAGTCTTTACAGCTGATCAAGACCACAGATGAAGAAATAGATCATTGTTTCAAGATTTAAGTTTAGAAGCCCAAATTAAAGGGATTTCTAAATCCAACCAAAGAAACATTGCACTAGTTCATAGAGTGGAGATCAGAGATTGACTGTGACCCAATATTGAGGCTCCCAAACTCAATCACTAAATAACATTGATAAGAGCAGATGTGTAGTGTAATGAAATTGGACTTGGAATAGGAAGGTGAGGGGAGGGGAATAGCAGGGATGTGCCACCTTCTACAGTGGTGTGGTGTGTAGGCCAAGCATTTTATAACATTTCATTTAAATCCTCACAACCACCCTCTGAGGCTGGTGCCATTATCTTCATGTTATGTTGATTAAGATAAGCAGAAGTTAAAAGAGTTAACCAGGGTTCCACAGCTAATATTCAAAGTTAAATTTGAATTTAGGTCTTCTTGACTTCAAGCCCAGCACTCTATCCACTGTGCCACCTAGTTTGCCTCTAAAGGAATGCCTGCTCGGAGTCCAATTTCCACCTTCTCAACTGACTATAGCCATGTGGTGTTGGCCTATTGATAGAAAACAACAGTTTACCTTGAACATGTCAATCACTCATCACAAATCAACAGTCCCAAAGTTGGGAGAGATCTCAGGATATATCTAATTCAATTATATCTGATGAAGAATTTCCCTTTACAACTTATTTGGCAAGTGGTTCTCCTACCCCTGCTTAGAAACCTTCAGTGAAAGATAATCCAGTTCTTCCCAAGGCAGGGCCCTTTACTTTTGGATAGCTCATTATGACAGTTTTTTATCTTCCAAGATGATCTTGCCTCCAATGTCTCCCCCCATCCATCCAACTTCTGTGGACCCCACCTCCGTCTATCGTAGAGTTTCCTTTTGCTCAAGGCTCAATTCAGGGATCATAAAGGAAGAATGAAGCCAATCCCCCTCCTACCCCACTCCACCCTCAACTAATCTTCATTAATTTCTTTTTTTTAATTTAGTTATTTAACTTTTAACATTTATTTTCACAAAACTTTGGGTTCCAAATTTTCTCCCCATTTCTCCCCTCCCCCCACCCCAAAACA